>VWZS01009582.1:0-42862 GCA_013397075.1 Rhabdornis inornatus
TAACCTGGCATGCTAAGAAACTACAATTCTAATGGGCTAAGAAGTCATGGTTTGAGTTCGTGTCTCTAGCTTGTTGGGTAATTTGTGTATAAGAATCTATACATTGGGGAGATAATTCACCTTTTGCTTTTTGCTTTAGCTTTTGTTCCTGCTCTCTTGCTTTTCTTTTCTCCTCACTGGCATCATTACTGCCCAAAGAAGACAGGAGCTGCCACAGCAACACTGGCCCTGCCAGGACCTCAACAGGAGCAGCTTCTACTTCTAGTTGGGACTTTACTTCCACTTAAGACTCTATAACAAAAACTTTTAGCATGGACTTTAACACTTGTGACTCTATGTTTTTCAAGACTGATGTGCCTTTGCAATAAACAACTTTATAGCAACTTTACAGCTGCTCAGCTCTTTAAAGAAAACAAGCACAACTCGACAAATGGTGCCTCGAGTACCAGTGATTAACCTACACACAGGGAACAATTTCTTCCTAATACCTGCTCTAAACCCATTCTTTTTCTAAACCTATTATTTTTCATTTTGAAGCTGTTCCCCTTTATCGTATCACAACATGGATCAGATTGCCCTATCAGACCACTTAAAAGAGCTTCTGAAAATATCCATTAACTACAAAAGATGGCATTTTGTCTTCGAGGTGTCATTGGGACACCTTGATATTGGAATCTATAGGTGAGAGGCTGTTAATTATGTACACCTATCCTAATATTATACCTCTTCTAACACAATGTAAGCAAGTCACAAGTGAGAGGTTGCTCCATAGGATGAGCCAGGGAGCAGATGGACGAATATAGCCTTGAAGGAGTCAATTGCCACTCTGGAAGAAAGATGGAGCCAGGCAGGAACATGTCTCTGGGTGAGCCATCTTTCTTCCAGTGAGACTCCATTCCACTCTAACCAGCTACTGGCACCAAGGATGATTAAAATGAGTAAAAGTGCATGAATACTGACCTTAAGACAATGCCATCAAAGCAAACCCAATTTTACAAAATCTGAGGACCCCAAAATCAATAGTAAAGTACTCATGGGTGAGATTGTAGGCATATGTGGATACAGCATCTGTAAATCTTCATGTTGCTTTTGAATGCTTTTCTAGGATATATTTAAATCACAAATAGTGTTTGGGTTCAACACAATAGTAATTACATAAAAATGTGATGGCCTATGATGCACAGAAGGTCAGACTAGCTGCTTTAATGCCTCATTAAGAATATATGAATCTATGAAAAATAAATCATTTCAGGGGAAATGATGCATTGAAACTAAGTTGCTCTACTTCTCTACTTCTAGCAAGCACATGTGCTGTACCTCTGTACTTGCCTCCTAGCTCTTTTCTGAGGCTTGGGCTGTCTTATCATTGAGTTCAAGGGAGTCTCAGAAAGACTGAGGATAAGAGCTTTTAAAAATCATGCTTTTAATCAATTGTTTCTGAAGTCATTTAGGTGTGTTTGTACTTCTGGTTATGACTGAAATTCTTTAAGACACTAAGATACTCACCTGATTATCTTTTTTCATATGTTTTTCTTTTTTTCCTTTAACAAAGCAAAACATGAAAAGCCCAAAAGGGCTACTGAGTTGCAGCTTATTCCTGACATACATGTTAGAGCAGACTGCCAAGTGGCAACACTTGATATTGTCTGAGCAAAACATGGTCAAATATTTGAAGAACTGTTAAGCTTTCTTGTGTGTGACTAAACCTCAATAACAAGTTAATATTATCAAGACAGACATTGATACTTCCTAATACATATGTATAAAAATATGTGTATGTATTCAGATATCTTCAGCTGAAGTGAATCTTCTAACTACTTCATATCAGGTTTGGGAGTTGGAACTGGATAATCTTTAAGGTCCCTTCCAACCCAAAACATTCTATGGTTCTATGACCAAACTCACTTAGTTTTACAACCTTTAAGATTAGTTAATTATTCCAGACATCAAAATGAATGCAAAGACCTGAGTAATTTAGAGCCTGCCTTAAAACAAATGTCACTATATAAATATTATCAGCCTGGTTGCTTATTCTGCTTCCGGTTATAAAATGCAATCACCTCCTGCAGGATGAGGTAGTGGTATTTTAGCACGTTTCAGAATAGTTACTTTACATCCTTTTCATCTGGTATTGCCCTAATTTCTTGGACTTCCTCGGTAAAACAGTCCGTATCGAATTGAGACTGATGTACCACAAAATAATGTTACTCAGGGTGTTTTATGCCTGGAAACTGAAAAAAAAATAAAACCTGAGATTCTCCTAAGCCCTATGGGCTACACAAGCCTTCATTACTGGTGTAGTATGAGCTCCAACACTTAATCCAGCTGTTTCAGAGAGATGTGTGAGGAGGATTAATTTCTTTAAGTGTTCAACCCAGTTGTCTATTTGGAGCAATTGATGCAAAGACAGGAAGAACTTCAGAAGCATGGTCAGACATGGTGATTCTTCCTCCAAAAGAAATCTGCAAAGATCCTGAGGGTGCTCAGCAGTGTTAACAACATACTGAACCCAGTCTTCTGTGATTGCCTTGGCTGCCATGGAAGTACTGGTAAGGAAAACAGTGTCAGACAGAGTCAGTTGTCCAGTTCATGGTTAAAAGAAGCAGATAAAACTTGGTAAAACAACCCTGAATTACACCAAATCGCTGAAGCCGCCAAAGCAAACTAAGAGAGACAAAACAAAGGGCACATCAACATAATGTACATATTGTGAGGATTCTTGAAGGTCAGAGCATGCTCTTTTACTTCTTAGTGACATATAATGCCAATATTTGTCAGACCTTGATGAAGACCAAAGCTCAGTCAGAAAAGAAAGCACTGCATGACATTTGTTCTCAGACCTCTACCTTTGAACAGCCTTTGTTGTAGGCACCTGGCTATGAACATAGTTTATAGCTAGAAAGAAAAATGTGGTCTGATTTTGGAGGCAGGGAGAGGGCTTCAGCTGTGGTGGTGAGCAATGATTAAACAGTCACACAAAGAATAGAAATGTTTTCTTTCCCTGGGCAACAAATTAATGGAAGGATTTATCCCAATTAAAATTTACTCTGAAAATCAACTAGAGAGTAAACTCAAAAACTATATGAATTTATTTGGATTTCATATTGATAGAATGTAATGAAAAAAATGAGGACTTTCATTTTAACAAGTTATCTAAACCCAATAGATTTTTCCAAGTCTTTCTTTGTCTATTTGTAAATCTTCAGGATGCAGATCCCCATATAGACATTAATCTATTCAAAGATGCATTCTTTCGAATTGAGCTGATTAAATTTAAATTCAATCCACCCAACATAGAGGGCTGTTCTTTTCTTCTTCATTTTGTTTTGTTTATTTGTTTTTTTCTTTTGTTTTAATTGAGCTAAGAACAATTCAAATAATTTTTAGGTACTAAAGAAACATCTGACTACATCCAGAACCAAGTATTTTCACAGATTGTGAGTATTTGTGTGTACTTGCACCTTGTGAACTACTTGCTTGTAAATTAGTGTATTTCAGAAAGATTTTTAAATTTTATGTATTTATTTATTTATTTTTGTACAGAAACTGGTTGAAAATGACAGTTTCTAATCTGATAACATTAGAAGACAGGGAAAGCAATGAAAAAGTTGAGTTTAAAGACTTTAGTTATTATTCCCAAGAGTGCCATTGATGAAATAAATACTGTGAATTTGAAGATTTCCTTTTNGAAATTTTTGATGTGAACCATGTTTCCAGATTTCTAGTGATCTCAACTTGAAGATGAATCTCCAAATCATATAGTAAAATCAAAGCAAAGACCCCCTCAGCTGTGACAGACAGAATGAATTATTGTCTGAAAATATTAGAAATCTCTTAGTACAAACTGATGAAGAAGTTATTTTATTTACTTTTTACTGAGGAAGCATTGCAGCAGGAAGGCCACTTAGGGATAGCTCAAAGATGCTGGATATGTGAGATCTGAGTACTAACCTACTTTTCAGCTCTGTCAGAAAGTTTTGTGAAGGCTTCAGCTCACAGGCAGACACCTAAATCTACTTTTTAGCTCCTCCACAATAATAAATAATCACAGAATATCTTTCTTGGTTGTAAAAATAAATATTGAAAGTACTACTTCCTTGTCAGACTGATCTAGCATGGCTTTATTTCCCTTTCTAGCCTGTCTATGAAATAGTGCTGACTATATGGCCACTGTTATTTCTGCTTGTGCTCAGATGTGTACCTGTAGCTGTCAGACTCACTTTTCCCAATTTTAGAGCCCATTAATCATTTTTATCAAATCTGATCAGGGGTTTCAAAAATTTAATGAAAATAGTTGGTGTAAAAAGGAGGAAGAAAATATTAATTTCCTCAGCACAGGCGAGAATGCAGAGTTTCCTAAACCCTTCTGAAATGAGAGAGCACCCGGAGGAAGATGAATACACATCTTAAACAAATGTGGTTGCAACTTGAAGATGCATTAATCCCTCAATCCAAAAGCAAAAAGATAAGTTCAGTATACATGAGAGACACTCTGGCATCAAAAATAATTTGAAGATGAGGTCTCCATGGTTTGACGCTGAGAGTTTCCTGGTATTTACAAGTGTTCAGCATTTCACAATGTTTGGTTGTTTAATTTGGATTTTGCAGTGAAAATGAAGTGCAAGACACTTGAAAATATAATATTATCTGTATCTATAGTCTTGTGAGCAACAGGTACCTTTTTATTATGAATGGTTAATTAAGAAGAAAATCTACACTTATTTCCAGATGCAGTTTTGGTAAGTGCATTAAAATGGATTTGATAGACAAGAAAACATGTATGATAGTGATGGCAAATTTTCCAGGTTAATTCCATTTCATCATGAGCCATGATCAGTGTTTCACTATTTCAGCTAAAAACAAGCATGGCAACAGGTGCTGACTGACGTCTCTCACCATTTTGTTTGTCTCCTGTTTCCTCTGTCTAGCCCTAAAATTTTCTTTTCAACTGTGGAAGCCAAGCAGAGTCGTACATTACCTTTTGGATGCCATACCAGTTTAATCACATTGATAGAGGGGTATGCAATCAAAGTGACAGTGCAATGATGATTTGCATCATGCCTGACTCATTACTTTGTGAAGGATTTGGCATGCCAATCAATGGAAAATGATGTGCAGTGCCTTGAAAAATGACAGTAATCCATTTTCTACCATTTGGCAAGAGAGGTCCTTGACAGACTTACAAGTTAGGGCCAAAGCCAAAAATTATTTGGCACGTTCCTCACTTTGCTGCCATTTTGCACATCCTGAGGGCATTGATCAAAGCAGCAACTTTTTTCTTTAATGTTTAAATCCTTACACCCTTCAGGATTTCCTTTTGTTTTCCAGAAAAGCCCTTGAATGTACAGATGTTCTGGGTGTTCGTGTTGAATTCTATTATGACATCAGATGCTTCTAAATGAGCACTGCCAGTTGTTAACATCCTAATAATGCTAATAACATCCTGTGACAGTATTGATAGCATCCTTCAATAGCATCCTTGCCTAGTTCCCAGAGCAATTGTACTTACCTTCTGCAGAAAGCTTTGCACAAGTCCTTGACCCTTCCTTAGGAAGCTGTTGGATAGAATTTTCACAACATATCTGCATTCAGGACACATCTGCATGGGCCCAAAATAATGGTCTGCCACATTCAACATCTATTTTGAGTTAAGTTGAGGAGTGTTCTGTTGGGATTTTAGTGAAAACACAGCACTGCTACTGCTATGGGCACCTGGAAAGAAGTGGATGTTTCTCTGAATGTCTCAAGGGCTGTGAAGACAGGGCTGAGCCCTCTGGAGATTCCATGCATGGATCCTGGTTCACCTCTAAATGCAGGCACACCAGTGCTGGTTTGGATTTTGTGTTACTCTGGACCTCCAATCCCTACACTATGAGACCATGTGGGCTGCCAAAAAAAAGAAGAATGTGTGTCAGTTTTTAATTTAAAATGAGTTAAATGCCTTTTGAAATGTCTGTCTTTGTCCATTGATTCTAGAAATATTAAAATGGTCAGGTTAAGCTGTGACTCCATTCTTTTACACTGGTACTAGGAGGGAAAATGCTTCCTCTGCTTCCTCTTCAGTGGTCTTAAATATTTACTTCTCCTTTGTAATGAGAGTTTGGTCCCACGCATTTCAGGGAACTGATCTAAAAATATGTGAAAAAACAAGAAAAGAATAAAGAGGAAAGCATAATTTTCTTTTCTGATTTTTTTCTCTTTTTTTTTTTTTTTTCAGATGAAGAAGCATTTTACTTGAATTGGTTTTTACCTTGACAAATAGTCTAGACAGCATAATTAATACAGCAATTCATTGCAATATTGAGTCAGAAAAAATAAATGATGGTACAGTATATCTGAAAACAATATCCATGTTCAAGTGAAATTTAGGTTTAGATGAGACAGCTAAGTATATATGGCAAGATTAGTTTTGCTAACAATTCCCTTCTTTCATCTTTTTAAATGAGTATTCCCTCTTTGTGTGAGCAAGCGTAGTGCTTATTTATGTGCATCTTAAGTCTAAAATGTAAAACTCTATTCTGTCATTTATATGGGAAAATGATCTGGTGAAATCTGTCTATTACTGGGAAAATTCTTTGTATACATGCATATACAGTCAGTAAATGGAGCTATATGTACGTTAAATGTGATATTTATTATATTCTCTTATTGTTAAAGCAGAGAGATGTTATTCTCTACTTACATTCACTTGCTGTCATTGGTTTAAAAGTCTAGTTTTGAGATGTGGTATTTTTAGGATGTTGCTCTGCAGTGATGATTTTAAAATAAATATTATCAGGCAGCTTTACAGAACAAGTGAGTGAGAGAAAAACATACTTTTTTCAGTCGTAGACAGTTATTGCCACATTACTTTCCAACATAAATAATAGAAAACAGGATGAGTTTTGCATTTTAGTTTTAGTATATATAAATATTATGAAGGAGAACATCTGCAACAAATTTTTTATGTGAAACTTGGAAAAGTACTAAAAATGTTTTGGAAATTAAGCATTTAAAGACAACAAAAGGGGCAAAATGAACAGAACACTGACAGGCTCAATTTTTTTTTTATCCAAACATGCATAGCTGTGTAAAACTTGAAACTGAAACTTTTTGTAAGAAGGAATAGAAAGTTTCAAAAGTAAAGCTTTCAAGGCTCTCAGTGGGTTTTTCTCCAATTCTTTCTCTTTTCCTTTTCCAGTTAGATCAAGAGTTCTATTCACAATGGCAACACAGAACCAACCATGTATAACACAGTTATAAAAATGCACATACAATTCTAATGTTGACAGTTCTGGTTCAAGTACCCATTTTGCCTGGTTCAAGTCCAGATCCTGAATATCCTGAATTTCCATTTCCCACGTACCAGCTAACTGCAGGGTTAGTGGGAATTTAATATGTGTAATCTTCTCACATGCTGTGGTCTGTACTTTTCTCCACCAAAGAAAAAACAAAACCAAAAAAAGCTTCAAGACAGCTTGTATTTTCCTGTTAAAAATGTTGAAAATGTCTTTAGGGCAAAAAGCTGTTTCTCGCCTAGATCTTTGTATTGATTTATTAAAATATATAGGTCCGTTCTGCACAGGCTGAACTTATACATCATCGGAGATAAATAATACTGCAAAGAGCTTATAGTATAAACAAGCCAGATGAATGGAAAAAGAAAATATTATCCCTACATAATAAATGGGAGTTTGAAAATAAGCAGCCTGCCTAAGGAAGTCTAGCTGAGTGCTGAACTGGAATCTTTTTATCCAGAATCTTGACTTCTCCAATACAAAACTGTCATCTCCTGTGCAAAGCCTGTAACCCTAGGTTTGATATACAGATCAAACTGAACTTTTTTGAAGATAAAATAAAATCAATCTATTCTACTCAGTCAGTCTCTATGGCATTATACAGAAGAATTCTGATTTTGCATATTGGATATATCGTTGTCACTAAAGCAACTTGAGCATTTTTGTTATCTACCCTCTTTACCAGATGATCATAAGTTAGCACAGAAATCAGAGGCAATATTTATTGCTTGAATGATAACATCCATTAAACCTGACCAACTTCCCCAAATTCGGGAAAGGTCTGTATTTCATGTGGCCAACAGGTAGTCATAATGCTAATTTGGTGCTGTGATGTGAATTTATTGCTCATGCATCACAGAGGACTGATACATACATAGAACAGAAAGAAGGAAAATTTGAAAAAATAATTCTTTGCATAGTCCAACATGGACTAAGAGTTTTATCATCTGTCCTTATATTTTTGGATATATATTTTCAGTTTTCCAATACTTCGTGTTCTTCAAGATCTGAAGTGAAAAGGCATAGGTAGAAATGGACTACTCAAGTACAGAATGTGTCCAACCCTCTTTCCCTATCAGAGAAAAGGAATATTATTACAAACTGTTTCATATGCTTAGCCAGAATATTTTTGTATTGCCTTGCATAAGCTCCCTTTGTTTGTCCTTTGGAAAAGGACATTGACAAGCCAGAATCCTCTTAATCCAGCACTTTCATATTCCAGCCTTTGTGCAGTTACATCTTGTTTTATACAAAGGAAAATAGATGACGACAAATGAATTACAAGGTTGTAAATCAACTGAGTACTTCTGCTGAGATCTATCTCAGGGAGATTGGAGAACAGCAATGTTAACAAAATGTGGATGAAAATACAGAATATTTGTGTCTGATAATTCATGTTTTTCATCATCTGTCTGAGGAAAGTTTGGAGTATAATACTTAGTCAGCATACTTGTATTTGAAAGCCATTATCATAAGGATGGTGTTATTCATATGGAGATTGAATAAAATTTGGATAATCCTGGAGCACTAAAACAACACAAAACCTGATCAGATTTTCTTTTACTTTTGTCCCTGAAACACAAAAGTCTTGTAACTTCCAAGGAAAGGTGGAACTTCAATGTTCCTAGGCTATGAATGAAGCCCAAAATTAGATCTGTATATGGGGTAATCTGTGCTCTGACTGTGGATCACTATGGCTTCTTCTGTGGCAGGGAGTTTCCAAATCACAGAAGCAGGTTCAGAGCCTAGGTGGTTCAAAAGATGCATTTTAATCATCAACAGTGAATGAACATCACTGCAAACTCTTTTCTCAGCTGTAGCTGTCTTCAGTTGCAGTCTATATACAGACAGATGTGCTGAAGATGTTTACGTCTTTTCCATCTTAGTCTGAGTTTCATTGGGTTTTGCTATAACAAAAGAAATGCTTGAAAAAAAGAGCTGGTTATTAACATGCATAAGGAAAAAGAACACCAAACCTTCATCAAATGAAAAAAAACAAAGAAGGAGGAAGGCCAGGCACTGAACAGGCTCCCGAGGGCAGTGATCCCAGCCTGACAGAGTTCAGGAAGAGTTTGGACAATGCACCTCAGCACATGTTGTGAGTCTTGGGATGTCATGTGCAGGGCCAGGAGTTGGATTTGATGATCCTTGTGGGTTGCCTTCAACTCAGATTATTCTATGGTTATAAGAGGCCTCATCAGCTGTTAGGAAATGCAAGTGCAGGGATGTATCCCTTGTCCTTTCCAAAAAGCAACCTCTTCCTGCTGGACCAAAAGAGAATGATCTGGGCATGAAAGAAACTTGGTGTCTCAGTTTGTCTTTGGGGATTTTTAATGCGTGACTGCAGAGCTGTTCATAAGGAGAGCCAGACCTAGGGCTGTGCAAACCCTCTGTCCAATCTCCCAGCTTGGCATTTCAGCTGTATGTACAAGGGGGACATATCCAGGAGGAGAAATGGCTCTATCTAAACCCTTGCCTCACCTGGGAAAATATCTTCTTAACATCCCACAGCAGTTACTGTGCCTACTGGGGCACTGGCTTAGGCAGTGGAACCAGCTTCACTTAAACTATCAGCAACTGGGCTTTCTGCAAGTAGCCTGTCAGGATAAGAAGGCACAGAGATAAAGGGAGGTGGTGACATATTAGACAGCTCAGCAGGGTGAAGGATGTCAAGAAACATTGGCCACATATGAAAAGTAGCAGAAGTTGAGACAGTGGGTTATAACTGCAGTGGTAGCATAAGTGTCTTGGTCACACAGCAGAAAAGCACACTTTTGTCAGTCTGTGGTCTTGTGATGGGTCCCATTAAAAGTCAAAATCCATTCCACAAATGCAGCATCTTGACACAAGAGATGCACTGCTCAAGAATGTGATAAGTGTGTTTGAAATTCTCTCTATACTCTACCAGTACTCCCTACCTAGCTATGATAAATACTCCCAGCCTGAACTTTTTTTTTTTTCTGAAATTATGATAATTCTCTATACTTCACTGCTGCCTACCTAAGACAAGTATTTTAAAGTCAATGATTTTGGGGGGCAAAGTCAGATAAGCTAGCCAATGTTACGCTAATTCCAGTTATACAAAAGCATAGTCAGGTTCTGGGATATGAAAATAGGCTGTTGACTTCAGAAAGAGTTGGGCTCCCCATTGAAATCGAGGCTATAAAATTGAATATATTGTTAACATGACTTTAGTTTGGATTCAGACTAAATTCCCTTTTGTTCCGTCATTGTTATAAATTTCATTCAGTAAAATCAGTCATGCAGCTATTGGTGGATGAAGAAGAAAATTGTATTTAAAAATAGAGGATTAAATTAGAAAAGGAAAAGTTATACCGAGGCAGTGTAATAATAAAATAATAAAAATCCCTGCAAATAAATAACAGCCAACCAGAAACAGAATTTTAAAACATAATTGGAATTAAAAGAAATAAACATGTTTTGCTCTTATCTAATCTATCAGCAGAACAGTAATATGGTCTTTGAATTAAAACATGTAGTTGGATGAGAACAAATCCATCCTCACTGTGACTCCATTAACACCAAGTGTTACACTATGTGGGTTTTGACAGGAATATGCATGACTACCTGAGGCAGGAATATGAATTCAGTAATGGGCCAAATCCTGTCAATGAGTCTTTTTCATTAGCTGGAGCTGGGTCTAGGCACCAGCAATTTTAGACCTGAAGGAGACTTGGAATAAATTGGTGACATTACTCCTGTGGAAATCCATGGAAATGTGGAGTGATTAAGTAATGTATTACACAGAAAATCGGTGGCAAAGTTGTGAACTGATCCTAGATCAGGTACCTGTCATCTGCCTTCTTAAACACGGGAAAATCTGCCTGCTCAGGGTACCCAGGGTGGTTTCTCCCAGCTTCTGTTTGCTTTAGTTATTTAGATTGTCAATCCAACAGTGCCAGGGCTGTCCTTTGCCATGTGTTTGTAGTGTGTGACACAAAATACCCTGTCCTTGAGGGGCTTTCATGGCTGCAGTGCAAATAGTGCTAATAATGTTAATAATGCTACAAATAATGCCCTGAAAAGTGGCAGTGTAAACATCTGCTTTATGTGCAGGGACAGTGTATATGTTACGGATGAAGACAAGCATTTTTGTCAGACAAAACAGGTGTTTGAGCTGCGATTTTCAGAGCCTGGAAAGGTGCTGTCCCTCCATGCCAGGGCATGAAAAACCACACATATTTTGTAAATACCCAACACATTTACCAAATGCTGCTACCTGTGAATCACTACCTCATTTCCAGTATGAGATCTATACAAACTCCCTCTTTGGTATCTTGGCTCATTGCCTTTGGTGTCTCAGTTTCCCTAACTATAGGTTAGAAACAACCACGTTTACCTGATGTAGTTGGAAAAAAAAAAAAGGAAACTAATTTGAACCAGCTGTTTTGCAAATGACTCCGTGGCTCTGTTAAGTCCAAAATTTTATTAACAGGTAGAAAAAAAACCTTTCAATTTACCATCAAAGTAGACCAATTTCTTTAAACCTCATTCAATTACTTCTTGATGGGTAATCTCCTTTTTTCCATCCCCATTTCTGGATTCTCATCCTTCCCATATCAAAATCCACTCTAATTCTTCTACTATGGAGCTTTAAAAATAAGCTGGGGAGTCATAAAAAAACTATCCCTCTCCAGATTCTATAGGCAGTCTAATAGAAAACAATTAGCTTGAACAGTTAAAACACCAAATAACATTTGGGACAAAAATATTTTCATCAGAGATGCACCTCGCCATTGCAAAGACTTGTGCAAGTCAGCAGACCTGAATGTTTGTGGAACTTCTTTTGCACTCCCTTTACACTGTCAAAGATCTGAAAGCATCTTGAGACACAAACTTTTTTGTAAGCTAAGCCAAGAAGAGAAACAGGAGAGGGTTACTGACAACCCTCTGTTGTACTATTGTACCCTATTTTCCATGATACTCTCTTAATAAAACAAAAGGGAACCTTACGATAAAAATATCTCCCCGTTTTATAATGTAAAATACAAGCAATTTTATCAGCATTAACGCTGATTGGCTTCCATTAGCCTCTTGCCTTCTAATAAAATTTATGATACCTTTCAGAAGCACAATTTGATAGAAAGTGAAGTGATTACACCCTGCTTAGATATCTCTCCAGCATCTATTCCAACAATAATGCGGTAATTTTATGCATGAAATAGCACAATTGGCATAAATAGTTATAATACTGAGTGCTGTCTAAGGAACCTGGCTGCTGGAAAATTAGAAAGAGCTTCACACTTTTGAAACAGGTAATTAGGATTTCTCTCCATGCTCATAGGAGGCAGACTGGAGTTTCATTTTATATTTCATGTTTCATTAAAATATATGTGTTAAAAATAAATGTTGAATTTAAAGCTGCAGAGATTATGAAAATTAAAGGTACAGCACTTCTGCAGTAGGTAGAGTAAAATAGGGCATTTTAACTTCTAATTTTGACTCTGCCAAGAGTTTTAACACTTTCTGACAGGTAAATCAGCCTTCCACTGTTTTCAAAGTGTTTAGTTCAGCAGTAGCGGCATATGGCTGTGGTCAGCAAGATGGAGTTTTACTGATGTAGAGTTATGTCCCTAAAACTAGTCACAATTTTAATTTTTGCCTGCTCAGAAAAGTGGATGCTTAATGATATAGGAGGCTCTTCAAATTAGTGGTTCCAGGGCACTTCTCCCTGACCTACCTTCTATTTATCATTTTGTTGATCAAGGACTGTCTTCAATGTGTTTCACTTCCCATCCCAACCATCAGGGTGCCCCTTCTTTTTTTTTTTTTTAAACTCCACAATTTCCTTATTTTCTTTGAGCACAGTCAGGATCAACACCTTAAACTAGATGGATTTTCAAAGAAATTCAGGCTTAAAACAATCAGGAATACAATTTCAGGCAAACAAATTAATTTGTGATTTTGGCAAACATCAGCTAGTTGCTTCAAGCTCTCTTGAAAGAGACAGAAGATTTTCCCTGAATCATGACAATTCACTTTTTTTTTACCTTAAAGTGTTGAAACGCATTTCTCTGCTTCTAAATAATAATTTATGCTGAAATATTATCACTTTACAAACAAAACAAGCAGGGAAACATACCAAAAAACCTACACAATGATGCAACAAGAAAGCCCCAAAAACCCAAATCCCCAACCAATCCCCAAACACATAAAGAATGAAGACAAATAATGAATGCCTTGGTTAACTAAACCAAACCGATTTATATATTAAATGTATACTTTGACTCAAAATCATAGATTTACAGAACAGGTTTGGCTCTAGAAGGGATTTTAAAGCTCGTTTTATTCAAACATACAGGGTCATCATCTGCTAGACCATATCCCATCCAATCTGGCCTTGAACACTTCTGCAAATTCCCTGCTTATTTTCTCATCTTGTCTCTGAAATTTAAATATTCTAGTGATTCTACTTGTGAAAACCTTTTCTGGCTGCAGTTTGGCTGTTTTATGGGAACCTGAATAGTCACAACCCCAATGAAAAACAAGCAAGTTAGGAATGACTGTGGCTCAAATTTCACTCAGACCTGTAAAATCAAGGCCTATTCATCATGGTTCAGAAGCTCCCCCTCTGTGAGGGTGCAAGGTGCATTTCAAGAGACTGATTGTGAGGAAATGTTCCTCAGTTGTGATTTTTTTTTCCTTGTAGCCAAGGATGGCTTTTTACTCAGGAAAATTTCAGTGAGGGAGAAAAATAGCCCTTTATTGTAATAGGCAGAAAGAAAATACTCCCTAAAGAAACCATCAGCAAGAGGGAAACTTTATTATCATTTCCTTGTGGGCATTCAAAATCTGAAAAATCTGACTGAAATTAAGCATCTGTTGTATAAAAAAAATAAAATCAATACATTTAAATTAATGATAAAACTGCCCCTGTTCTAATGAAGAGGGAATATCTCTTCTACTAGCAGATGCAATCAAGAAGGCACTTACCCAAACTGTCTTTGGTCAGTGGAAACTGAAAGAAATTTATTGCCATAATATTAAACTTGAAGTAAGGGAAAATTTCTCTTTGTGTCTCTATACACATACTTAACTGTGGTCTGGTAAACAAATTACAGCAGTAAGAACCCTCCAACTATGAAAATGAGAGCAACATTTCACAATGTTCAAGCAAACTCCAACAAAGTAATCTTGTTATTAGTGCTTGAGATCTCAAAATTTGATTGCTATTTCTCTCACCATTTATAGGAATCCTCACAGATAGTGGGGAAGATAAGGTATCAAATGTTAATATGAACAGAAACAAGTATATGAACCAGCTCTCAGAAAATAGACAGCTTTAAAAAGATATGAGGAGAAAAGAATAAAACAAAATAATTAGCTGTTGTTCATAACACAGAACAGGGGAATTTTATTGCTTTTCAAGTTGTATTTTCTCCAAATTTCTGTAAATTTTTGGCTGGTTCTTATTGCTTATTTTGGTTTCGTTTTGATTTTGTTTGTTTAGGGGGATTGTTTGTTGGTTTTTTTTGCTTGTTAATCTGTTGGGTTTTTTTTGTATTTTAAACTTCTGTTCCCATCACATGTTCTTCGGCACTGATTTCACCAGGTCGTGGTTGTACAGAACAGCTTTAAATAGTGGAGACTGGCACACAGCACATCTGTGCCTTGGTGCCTGCAGCTCAGCTTAGAGGGGCGCAAGGTTTTCTCCAGACATTGCAGGTTGTACTCCAAACCCTTGCGCTCCGTCCTGCCTGGGACACAGCCAACTTCCACTTAATGCACGGTGCCTTTTGGGAATGTGCCATGGAGAGAGGCTCCAGAGAATACAAGAGAGCAATCTGAATAATTCCTGGGGAATAAATTATTCAGGAGGTTTGGCCTTTGTTCCCAAACCATTCCTGAACACTATGAATATGATAGTTATGCGTAAGTATTTACCAAATAGTTTATACAAACAAATCGCGGCCCATGGATAGTTCGTGAATTATTCACTTCAGCTGCTCATTCTCCGTTCTTCCGTAAACTGCTCTGTGCCCCTGAAATCATATGTTCCCTGATTGGATGACTGAAAAATTGTATCTCACTGCTCTCCCAGTGGATAACTGAACTCCCTGGAAGAAAGGAGTTACACATAATGAGCAGCAAGCTGCAAGTGTGTGGTGCAACCACACAACTTTTTGGGTGGCAAAGCTGATTTATAAGGTTCATTCCCACCTCAACTCCTGCCTCCCATCTTTATCCTTCTTCAGTCACCAAAATTTATAATGTTTGCAGCTAATTTTACAGCCACACAATTCCAAATGTGTGCATGCTAACTGCACCTGCATCCAAAAGGTTTCAACAGTAGCATTTTGGGGCTAATGCTCGCAATTTTAGCACAGGATACTGAGGCAGCTGTAACCTTGTAGCCCTGAAATATGGTAGTGCCACAGCTATCTTGTTATTACCACTGTTGTTAGTGAAAATATTAAAGCATGGTACTACTTTTTGTGGGAGTGCAATTAGATTTAGACTAGAGGCATTTTCAGCTCTATCAGAGACTACAGTTCTGCTAAAAAGGTAGAAATATCCAACCACGAATACTAGGCAAAGGGGACTAGGACCATCCTTTTTGTTGTCTCTCATCAGCCTAAACTGGTTATGAAGTGTATCTTCCAGACATTGATAGATTATGGCAAATGTTGGTTGTGAAAGTGCATTACTCTCAGAATCATTTTTATGGACAAACAGTAAACATGTCTTAAATATAAAGCCAGGAGTTTATCGTTAGCATAATAAAATCTTAGTTGCTTAATCATTATCAGCCCTCATCTAACTAGAATGGAAAAAGAGAGAACACTTCTATGCAGGAAAAGTTTCAGCATTAATAATTCTGTGCTTGAGACTGTGATACACACACCTGAATTTCTGTCACTTTCCCTGGTGTTATGATCACACATCTCCCTCTCTGCTGGGTCTGAAGGTGAGTGGTTTCATCCTGCTGGTGTGTGTGGCAGGGGTCATGCTGAGGTGTCAGCATCTGGAGCTATTGCCAGGAGGAACATGGTGGTGGTGACTGTGGTTTCTTCTTTTTAACTTTAGGATCCACTTGTGGTCATCCCTATGTGCTTCTTAGCACAACTGTACACCTTGTTATTTTTTTTTTTTATTTGGACTGCATCTTTACATCCAAACGTACCAGATACAGTACCTTCCATATGTCTCAGACACGATTTCCTCTTTTACCCCTAAATCTGGTTTCATCCGGCTCCAGGTCCTCCTTTTTTCACGTGACCCTGAGTAAGTTAGTTATAGCCATGCAGTGTCCAGTGCCAGTCCCATCTCTGATCACCCTACTCCTCCACATACCATGTCCCCACTTCTTAAGGCCTCTCTTGTCTTACCAGCACTGCATTTATTGAGTTAGAGTTATAAAACCATGGTGGTAGCATAAAAAGATAAACAGAAATAAAACAAATTAGCCATAGCCATCTGGTCATTAGAAAAATTGCAGTTGCAGCTAAACTAAGTAAAACAAAGCTGCGGGTGGGTCAAGAAAAGTTCAAACAGAATAAAGACGGATCTGAGGCCTTGCAAACTCAACACAAAACTGAAAGCCTGATACTAGCACTGGCAATATGTTATTACAAGGCTATGGGGATACATGTAGATTCCACCAGCTGGAAAAGGAAAATCTTGTAGGAAGATTTTCTGTCCAGGAAAAATGCTGGACAATCTTGTACTGTTGATATTATTTTATGGGGGGAGGTTTTGCTTTTAGGAGGGTTTTCTCGCTATGATTCATTTTTTGTTGTAGGAGAAAGGTTTCTGCATGAACATCGCTCCAGAAATGCTCATAATTCAAGAAGTGCCTGACTATTTTTGGGGCAGAAATACTTCTGCTTCTCTAGTAGATACTCAAACTCTTGTGAATTATGTGATTATGATTATGATTATGTGTTCATCTGACATCTCTGTGAAGATCTGGACATTAAAGGTGAGTTTGTCAGGCTGGTCCATTAAGAAGTCTGTGGGGACTTTCAATCCTCGCAACTACATCTGCAGGCCTAGAGAAACTAAATGGTGACTTTCTTCTTAAAAGGTACGTGTTGGAAGAGAAGAAAGTGATATAATAAAAATTATTTCCTTCTTTACCTGAGCAAGGTACAAAGCCACAAAGCCCAGAAAGCCAGAAGGAAGAACAGGATGTTTTGTCCCAGAGAAGAGGGCACTCAGCAGGAAGTGATAAGACTCTCTCATCTGTGTAGCTTCAAATCACCCAAGGGGGAAGAAACTCATCCTGCACACATGAAAGCATCATTTGTTAAATTAGTTTTCTGCAAACTTGAACAGAAGACCAATTGTCATCACAACATGAATGAAAGAATAGCACTCCCTAAACAAATTCAAACCCTACAACTGATCTTTCTGTGATGGCTTCTTATGAAAGACTAGTCACAAAGAAATCTCTCACCACATATTATGAATAAAATCTTCAGAAGAACCTAAAGCAGAGCTGACAGAAGATGGTTCCTTCCTTAGATTTCCCTATTTATTTTTAAATTCTGAATTTAAGCAAGTGGGAAAGTAAAACATGACCAGGAAAATTTAAACCCCAAAAAAGCACAGTGTATCCTGTAGAGGCTTGGAATGTAGCTCATCCCTGTAAAGAGGAATTTCTTGTATGGACAAGACTCCACCCTTCAGTTCTCAGAGCACTGCACATTTTCAGGGGCTTATCCTTAGGGACGAGGGGTAGAATTTGAATCCTGCAGCTCATTCCTATCCTCCCACCCAACTTGGCTCTGGACCCCAGTGCTGTGCAAAGAAAGGGTGCAGTCTTACATCCAGCTTCATCTTGCATTCAGCCTGCCTCCTTTTGCTGTTGGAGTGGCACATGCCTCTTCCTCCAGCAGCTGGTGGGCTCATCTGGCGCAATGTGCGAACTGACTCTCTCTTTTGTTTTCCTCTTGCTTCCCTTAATATCTTTGCCAGCCTTTTCTGCACGCTGGCGATGAATGTCATAGAAATGCCTATCAGCACATAAATTAAGCAAACACTGGGGGTGTCCTGAAGAGCTTTGCAAAGTAATGTCTGAGATGCCAGCGGGGTTGTGTCTGAGTTAGGCACAGTTTATTATCCGCTCAACAATAGAGCTCATGCATAACTCTGGATGAGGAGCAGGAACCCGAGCAGGTTGTCGGCCATCTGAATTTTACTTGCTGAGTTATTTCCCCAGATAGAGTCTTCAGTCACAGCCTGGCAGCCGCCTCAAGCACTGCCAGAAAAGTCGCACCACTTTATTAGCATAACTAATGCCACTGAAGAGGGTCTGCAGATATGGAAATCATTCTGCTTCATACGAAATTTCAACATGCCATCATTTAGCCTGTCCAGAGAGCATCACTTATGAGAACAGCTTCCTGGAGAGGCTGTCCTCTCCATGTCCAGAAATGGCAGGAAAAGTGAACTCTCACATCACCTCTTCTCTCCTTCTGTCTGCAGTTCACAACATCTAAGGGGACAAAGGAAAATCATATTTCTGGTACAGCTTTTAGGACTAAAAGCAAACAACAAAAAATCAGGAGTTGGCTAAATGGAACAGAAAGATGCCTGGTAAACTGCTTCAAAGAGATGAGAGAAAGGCTTTTAGGGAGATGCCTCCCTGATTAAAATATCCTGCTAGATCAGAGAAAAGATGAGAGGGGACTCCTAACATGAATATAAAAGGAAGAAGACAGTAAAAGTTCTTCACAGGTGGATTTTCAAACCAGATTAATTTTTCTGTGTAAAATCTATTGTAATAGAACATCAGCACTTCCTGTTCCTTATCCAGCCAGTGGACCCCTCAATCCACTGTGTTTGTTAGCAACAGCAACCAAAAACAGCTGTTTCCAGAGAAAGTTTAAAACTCTGTGTATGTTCCTAATTGTGACAGATTGGGGTGTACCTGACCCTAGGTACTGATCAGTTTATGCCCTGAAGCATGAGAATACACAGCTCTTGTAATTTTTATCCCAGCTAGCAAAACTGCAGATGTTATTTTTAATTTAGAAATGTGCTGAGCTTCCCTCATTCAGCCTATATGTCCTTTATGCTCACGCCTTGGGCAGGCCGTATCTGCATTTCTGTAGGGACATTGAATACCAGGAGACAAGAGAGGGAGAGAGAGACAAATCAGTGGATAGATTCTGGGTTTGCAATAAGTCATGGCTCCAAAGCTCTCCTTGGGTTAAGCACTTTTGTTTTTTTTCCCCAGTAGCAAGATGGTACTGAAATAGACAAGTATGCCATCACAAAATCCCAAGCACATAATGATGAGATTGGAGAAAGGTTAGGCTTAATTGATAGCACTTATTTTAAGGCAAACTGTTTAACACTAGGGGTGGCTGGGGTTCACCTTTCTCTGCAAACGTATGTGGCCATTTGTCTGGTTATATATCCCTGGGCTGCTCACTGGTGTTGGTCTGTAATTCCTGGTGTATGGGCTGTTTATGGATGCTCAGAAATGTACACCCACATGCACTGAAAGACAGCTGAGGAAACTCCCTTCTACTTTCAACTTCCTTTGCATCCATCTGTGGCACTTTCTGCCAGATGATACCATGGGGTCAAGAGGAGAGGAATGGTGGGAGGATGTGTTTGGAGGGAAGGAAAAGTTTCTGAGAGTTCGTTCTGGTCAAAAGAGAAATTAGGATTAAAGTAATATTTGTGCTTCCCAGGCTGAATGTCCTGGTGATAGCTGGTGTTAAATAGCATGGGGTTAAACATGTCATAATTTTGACCTGCTACTGCAGTCTCTACCCTCTGTACTGCAGAGTCCTTTCCGCTGGTACATTGACACTTTTTCCCATTTCCTCTCTGCAGCCACTATTTGTAATAATGTGTTTGCATACTCTGAGACACCATCAATGAGTGATAGCACATCCCCACTCAATTCCCATTAATGACATTGCCACTCTTGGGCAAGATCTCTTGCAAACTACTGCCTTGAGCTGCTGCTTGAGGCTTCTAAGACTGTGTTGAGGATGCTTTGGAATACAGAAATCACTGGTTTTCATGATGAAGGAGTTTCAAGTAAGACCTAGAAGAATTAAAAGCTATGAAGTTATGTCATCCATTTCTTTTCCCATTCAGCGTTACTCATCATGCAGATTAGTTTATCCCACACTCCCCAGGCTCTCAAGTATTTTACAGTGATGGTTATATTGCATCCCTTGGAACACTTCTCTTCTTCCCTCTTCTAAGAAGCGCACTTTCTCTTTTGGAGGTTTCAGATCAATATTTTACGGTCTGTTTCTGAACTCCCAAACACCCATGTACTTCTACTAAAGTTAGTGAGAGATGCTCCATAACTCCAAAGATCTGATCCAAACTATGATTAGAAAAAGCAAAATCCTGTTTGGAAATATTAACCTTTTCCTGAAATGTTATTTTTATTTACATATTGTAAGCAAAAGATCTCAGATAAGCTAGAGTAATCCAAGTTTATGAAATATTGAAGCCACAAAGGAAAACACAGTATAATAGCAACCAATTCCAAGAAATAATTAATGCCACCAGAAGAGTCAGCCTGATCAGATAGAACAAGAAAAGATGGATTGGGAAAAAAAAAAAAGAAAAAAAAAAAAGGCGGTGGAAATAAAATAGGTTAAAAAAACTGTAGCAAGACAGGAGTAGGAAAATGGCATTATATATAGAATATTGCCATTCTCATTTACAATAGACCTCTGACTAAGGAGAAGACAAATCATGTTTGTGTACCTCGTCTAATTTCCTTCCCCTCAGTTGGTGGAGAGAGGTGGGAGGTGCCAGAGGGTGCCTGAGGTGCTGGGATGGAGGTGGAGGAGGATCCTGCACCTTGTGCAGGGCACACTGACCTTTCCCCTCCTGGGACAAGGGTGTGCAGGAAATCAGGGGCACAGCAAGGACTTTGTCACATTCTTCTCTTTCCTTTGCTTCTGGAACAATCCTACCCTTGGTTGGGAGGCTGATTTAACTGCATCCCCTTGTTAGCTCCGATGGGATCCCGCTGCTCCTCTGCAGACTGTCAGTCATGAAGTGCTTTAGACATTTATTGGCAGCTAAATCAAGAACTTGTTTCACCCATATCTCTGCTCAGCCAGAGGAATGCATAGACTGCCCGAGGGCTGCATTTCAAAAGGTGTATTCAAATGTGATGCAATCCCATTACAGGTTCCCTGTGCAACTTGAAACTGGGGAGAGTTGAAAGCCATCACTTGGTAGGGAGGAGGCAATATGGATTCAGTGTCATGGGAGAAGCCTCACAGCTTGGTCATCACATCCTTTCACTGAAAATATCCAAAGGCAGAACATCAGGTGACTGATTATATTTCTGGTTCTGCTGTTCATGCAGTATTGTGACTTTGGTCAAGACAGTTAAAGCTGGATGTCTTGCAGTGCCTATCTGGAAATTAGTAAAAAAATAAAAATACAGTTTAAAACCTCTGTCAATGAAATATCCTTCATAAGAACAAAGATCATTTATTGTTATGATTATAATACTGAATTGAAACATTCCATGGAAGATAGGTGCATAATTGATAGTGATGACCTTCACAGCAAAGTAGAGACACGTTTCAAGCTAAGCAACTGGTCTATAGTTATTGATGATATGTTATTGAATTATTTATCACAGCCTGAATGAAGGAAATTATATTTGCTGTTGGAAACTACAGCAATACGGTAACGATGGAAATTCTTAGAGGAGAACTGCTAGATTTCATACACAGAGAGGATGTTGAAGCAATATGCATAGTATATAATTTCAGATGTGGGGGGAGGCTACCAATTAGGCAAATTATTAAGCCTAGTAATTTAAAAGAGAATGTTAGGGATAGAAGAGAAAATAGGTGCATTAGCAAACCCTTACAACAGATGGCAAAGTGTCCTCAGATCCTCTAGTGGTAAAAAAATCCGATAGATATAAACTTTCAAAGAATATTTTATGTGATGGTATCATCTAGAATGCCCTGACTCTGAGGACTCAGAAAGCTATCTAGGAGACATTCAACTAAATTATTTAGCACAGGATGACAGGAAAGAATTAAAGAAAGAAATTTTCCCATCTAAAAGTTAAAGCAACAATCTACTCTGTATCCACTGTTAAAGCTCAGGGTCCAGATGGTTGCCCAATAGAATTTTTAGCAAACATTTGGAGAGATAATAAGGCCTGTAACAGTAGATAATTACTCACTTCTATATGGCTCAGTGCCCCCCTCATCTACATTTGTTTCTGTAGCANCTCTACTTTATCAGTGGAGATGTCAAAATTCAGGTGTTTGTCAACTTGCTATGCATGAGCCAATCTTGACAACCCTCAGAAAGGTGAGGCTGCCTTGAATACAGTGAAATTTAATACTTCTTTTAGTAAAAGTAAACTAAAATTAAATATAGAATGTGGCTTTAGTTCATGTTGGGTTTTTTTAACTCATTCAGTCCATGGGAATAAACAGAATATGCACTACAGAGCAAGATAATCTGGTAGTATAATTCCCCACAGAAAACAGTAGCAATACACTGTGTTTTAGACATATATTTTGCAAAATGGTCACACTTGAATAGAAATTGAAATGGAAGGGCTAGACCAAATGGTTCAGATCAGAAATTATCTCTGCTCTTCCAGCAGTTAATGGGGAAAGAGGAAGTTCAAGTCTGTTGTTCTAAATACTTAGGTGTAAAACTCCGTGCAGGGTTATGGGAGTTGCTACGTTTGTAGCTAAAATTTATTCCTTAGTCTGGTAAAGCGCTAATGTGAAATATATGGGCTATGAACCAAAATCAGCGTTACCATCAGCAAACTGAAGTGCAAAAGAAATACTATTAAACTAAGTCAGTAGAGCTGTGGCAGTGTCCTAGATCTTACTGTTCACTTGATGTTTTTTTCTTTAAAACCAAATGTGCATATCTGAAGCGTGAAGACACCAATGTCTTTGAGAGGGTCATGAGAAAGAGAATAAATGCTGCTTTTCTTTTTCCCTTAATTGCATACTGTTCATCTGGAGAGCCAATGGGTAGCCAACGTGAGCTTTAAGGTACTTTAGGTAACAAACTTCAGGTGGGTGAACAGATTGGAGATGTGTTTTCCTCGAGCTTGGGCTGAACAGAGCTCCAGGCTCAGATTCTCGGCTGGTGTAAACTGGCACCATTTCAATTAAATCAATGGTGCAGCACCAATTTGCAGCAGCTGATGGCCTGACCCCTTCATTCTCTCACCCTCTCATCTGCTAAGGAGTGAGATGGCCATTAGTCCAGTTGTTAGTGAATCATCTGGACAAGACAGTTGGAAGAGGATATTGCATAAGTAGATAAAATGAGAATTAGTAAAATTCAGGGCAGGGGAAAGACATCAGAACAGAAAAAAAAAAGATAAAAAGGCATAGAAAACATCATTCAGAGGAAAATTGAAGATAATAAAATAGTTCTGATTTACCGATATGCTTACACCACTTTAAAAGAAAAATAAAAAGCTCTCTGAAGAATTAAACCAGTGATGTTCTGAAGACTGAAATACTGGCAATATAGAAGCAATATAGAAGACTTTAATCTACTGTTTCAGCTATAATGAGGATAAATTCAAGAGTCAAAATTGTTCTTTGTGTATTTTAATTTGAAACAGAAATGAAAGCTCCATGTCATTTTTCCTTTGGTCTCTCTGCCCTGGGCTGGATCTGAAGTAAAGACTTATGCTGAGCCCTCCTCCCACTCCCTGCTCCACAAGGCCAGGTTCTGGGTGTCATTATCCTGCTCACTTACATCCAGCCCAGCAAAGTGGGCTTATGGGACATCTGTGCTGCAGAAATCTACCCAGGCCTTAGTACTCACTCTGTATGTCTGACTGATTCTTTTGTCAGATCATGTGCACAGTATGGCTTTTCACATCCATCCACAGAGGAAAACTCTCACCTCTCCTCTCAACACCTTGTATCTCAATTTCTATAATATCCCTTTCATCTGGGTGTGAATGCTGCAGACAACTTTTCTTTTGATGTACAACCTGGGATTGTCTCTCTTTTTCCTTCATGCCTTTATCTCTCCCTGTTTTCAAGAAGTGCAAAAGGCAGTCATAACTCAGGATTGTTTCTGCACATAATTTCTCACTGCTGTCAAGAGGTTAATTCTGACTTCCAGCTGGCACGTGGTGTTTAACCTGCATCATCAGCTTGTGAAATTTTCAATCATTTTATGCTTTCCACTGTACTTATCTCCATGGGGTTTCATTGGCTTTTTCTGTAAAGAAGAACCATAACATTTCTGCAGTCTTCTTTAAGTTCCTCCTTAAAGCTCTTACTTGCTGTAACACCTTTGCAGAAAGCCTGTCAATACATTAACAACAATAATGAGTAGTGTTCTGTTGTTCCCAGTACTCCTGAGGGGCTCTTCAGATTTTGCCTTTCTCTTGCCCAGTATTTTGGGGGCAGGGACCACTTTTATGTTCCGTGTCTGAAAAGTACCTGACACAATAACATGGTTCTGTAATTAATGTGCTCAAGTCTTTCAGTAAAAGAAATAATAAAGAACATCTGAGCACTGTCGAACTTGTTCAAATCAGGCCTTTGCTTTCTATCAATATTGGATAAACTTGATATAGCTTGATATGAAGTTCACAGGCATGAACACAGTGTTTGATCATGGAAATCATAACGCTCCCCTAAAGCAATGGAGGTAAAACTGGCTGAGGTGTTTCATGACTGGAGTTATAGCTTGGACACTTTTGATTAGTGAGTAAATTGAGGGAAGCAGTGATCTTCCTTAGAGTTTCAGTCCCAAGACTAGATAATCAGGGCAGATCCACCTGGGAGATGCAGCTATAAATATTCAATTCATTCACCATTTTCTTTTTCTTGTTGAAAATCAGAGCATCACAAATCGCAACAGAGAAAATATTTCTTCTACACTGACTGCTGCACTGGAATTTTTTTTTCATAATAAGGAATGTGAAGCATTATGCCTGTTAACTAAATTCTGCATCTAAATCAAGCTAGATTCAGCCTATGTTTAAAGAAGAATAGGATTCATTGCACTAGGTAGGAGTTTCACTAACCTAGAACTATAGCTAAACCATGAGCAATGCAGAAAAGTGATGAGGTTATCCTTGTCTGACTGACTGCTGAGTCAAACCCCAGCACAGTGCTAGGTAGCACTCTGACACAGGAATTAAAATCTTTGGGATTAGACAAAGCTTCAAGCTCTTGGGTTTAGACAGTTAATAGCACTTTTCTCACAAGAATTCAAAACATCAGCCCTTTCTATTTGACCACTTCAGGAAATATTCTTTCTGGGATGTGGTATACGTGACACCACTGTAGACTCTGTTTTGGTTGAGTACAGGCCTTATATTGCTGTTGATATTGCACCAGAACTGCTGGGGAAAGGACCAATTCATCATCATCAACTTTTAGGACTGACTGTTGGTGGTGGTCCCTCCATGATGGAGATATTTTATCCGGTTTCCCAGCATACACTTTTGGAAGGTGGGGTAGAGTCACAACAGAAGTAGTTTCAGCTCAGGCAAAAAGATCTGTCTGCTGAGGAAAGATTGGACTATGGATCCAGATGCTCATTTTGAGTACAACGTTTGTCATGAATTCCACTTCTCAAATCACAGAACTGGGAATTTCTGTGTTTCCATGTGTGTAGGAAGACAATAAGAGAAAGGGATGTAATGGGTGTATGTTTGTCTTCTGACTCACACCAAGAACATGTTCCTGAACACCCCAACTGTCAGACACATAACCCAAAAGAGAGGAGATAGCACATTTGTTCCTTTTTTTAGAAGTAGAAACATACGAAAAACCACTTGGTCACTCAGAGATGGATCCTCAAGGGTGACAGCCCTATGACAATATGTGTCCTTTTGAAATGATGCTGTGTCTGTGTTACTGCCAAAGATATTGCTGTGTTACTGTCTGACCTGTGCTCTTGAGTGAGCTGCAGTTGGTGTCAGATATAATGTTATGCAGGGGTTATATATACATATGTCCACCTATATGTGCTAAAGTTATTGTTATTTCTGCTTTACCATAACGAACAGTTACTCCCTGGGTTGTTTTTTTTTCCCTTCTTCTTCTTCCTTAACTGCAGAGATTTTTTTAGCATATATGACACACAATTTGGCAAAAGTCAAAGCAGGGCAGCATTGCTGAGGCAAAGTGATAGCAGTATGTGCTGAGCCTAAGGCTACAGCCAGAAAGCAGCTGTCAGTGGACAAGTAATAGATACCACTGGAAGACAGAAAGCCCACACAGTTACAAAAAGTGGCACATTCCTTGAATAGAGTAACAAATAAAAATGGCCAGGAAATGTGCAGCTTTGTTCCCTGGCTTTTAATTCACAGATTTCATCCAGTTCTTTTCCAAACCTTAATTGTTTCTTATTAGTAAAATTGAATTTATAGCTGTCTTCAGTAACATTTCTTTAGGTTACTCACTACATTTTCAGGTTTCTACCTGAAAATAAGATGCAAGTTTGTATGGAATCTTCATATTCAAGGTCAAGTTTTGTGCCAAAATGGAACTTCTCAAAGTGAGAAAAAGGAACTTTTCAAATTGAGAAAAAAGAAGAGGAATAGTCTTAACTATTAATTTTTTAATATGTCTTATTCATAGCTTTTAGCTGAGAAAAAACAATATGCATAGCTAGGTAACAGTGAATTCTTATCTCTATGTCAAGTTTATGAAAGCAGTGAAGGGATGGCACTCTACCCCTCTGAGCTTCACCTCCTGCAAAAGCTACAGTGCTTCCAATTTTGATGTTGATGTAGCAGGTGGAAAGGTAGAGGTACTGTGAGAACACACAGTGTTTAATGAGCAGTCTTTGCTCTGTGAGGGGTCCATTAGCATTTCTAATCCTGTGTAGTATCACGCCAGTTCCAAAGCTGTGTGTTCACAGGATGGCACAAAGTCAATTTACCCAAGCCAGTTATTTAGTTCAATAAATTTCCTCCTGACCACAACTGAAGATATGCTTATGCTTTGAAGCATGTCTCTCTTCTTGTCAATGTGGGAAAGATAGGAACAGTCAGTTTCAAAGCTAGGGAATTCTGGAGACAGACACAGAGGAGCCCAGAGGCTGCACCTCAGTGTGTGCAGGAGCAGCACCCGGTCCCAGCTCATTCCTAAGTACCTGAAAACAACGTGACAGAGACTGGAGCTGCTGGTGTGTGGGAAAAAAAGACATCCTCCCTCCTCTGTAACAGCGTAGCTGGACAGTGTAAATATTTTTCTGGACTCTTGGAACATTCTCAAAGTAATAAACCCATAGTCCATCTGCCAGAGACCAATATTTGCCTGAGAATACACTAAAAGCCAAGATGATACAATCTTCCTGTAAGCTAGATCTATGCCTTCTATACCCTTCCCTTTTTACTGGCTAGTCTATATTGAGCAGCCTTTCTGTTTAGAAAGAATGGAAAATATCTTGAAATGGCTACATAATTTGAAGGGCAGTAATACCTGAAGCTTGTTGTCTTTATGTACTGTACAATAGTCAGCATATTTCCTAAAAATTCTGCCTTTTTCAGTTGTTTACAAGTGGAATGAGAGTTTTCTCAATTATGAAATAATTTTATTGAGATTCACCATTTCCTTTATTATGATTTTTTTTTTCCCATCAGTAACTATTTATATGTACTTGCTTTTCCCCAGTGATGAAGAAGTTGTTGTTTGATTGCTTGAATTTCAACATTATGAGGTCAATGCCTTTGCTCTCCACTTATGAAAGCAGGTAGGAGAACACTTCCCTGTATATTATATCTAATGAGGTGAGCATGAAAAATATGCCTAGGGCTGCAGAAGGGCTCTCTATTAAAGCAGTTGTCATGAAATTCCTAGTAAAGAGAAAAATGAGAACAGTTGCCTTGATCAGCAGATGCAAAAAGATAACTTCTTCTTGTGACAGTGGAAAGGCGCCTCTCATTTTTCCAGGCTCTACAAACTAATGAGGAACCTCGCATAAAGTCAACAAAAAAAAGTTGCATGGATATTGCAGTGGGAAAAAATGGGCATGTATTGCCTCATTGAACAAAGGTGATCACCCAGATGATATCAGCATGGAGGGACAGTTTCCCTTTCATCTGCAGCTCAGAAGAAGACACGTGCACTGAAATATTTAATATGTGCAATCACCGTGGATGGAAATAAACGATACTTCTCATCTTTCTCTCTCTTCTTCCCCTAGTCATCTAGCAACTCTCATAACTGGCATATGCTATGGCTCAATGACCTGGCTTCATTCACAACTAAATCAGTACTAAAACAGTCAGAATGATAGATAGCGGCTTATCAATAATTGAGAAGAAAGGCTTAGAGATGTCCCATTATCTGAATAATTAATGCTGCACATGGGCTTTGTAATTCCTTAATAAAACTGACTGATTGATTTGCTTAATTAATTCCTTCTTTGACAGGCTTATTGCTTTCTTTGGAGACAGGGCTGGACAAAAAGTAAAAAAAAAAAAAGAAGAAGAAAAAAAAGGGAAAAAGAACATTAAAAGAGCTCAAAATTCAGAAGGAAAAGAAAGATTTAAAATCTTTCATAAAGTTTAACCCTCCACTGGAGAATAGATGTTCGACAGTTAATTCTGCCTTGCATTCCAGACTGCTCCCAACCTCCTCTATCTCTTGTCTACCACAAAAATGGCTCCACAAATGGAAATATTGACAACAGAAAAAACACCCAACAGATTTTTTCCACCTCCTTTGCATTTTCCCTCTTTTCATGTCCCTCTGCAACTGATCAAACATTATGATAAACCATAAAGTGTCCCATGACCACACCAGTAGTAAACTTGGCTGAGCCTTAAACACTTTTGAATAAATCGATGTGAATGAAATGTTTAAAGCCGACTTCAGTTCAACAGCAATAATTGCTTTGAAAGTTGGCTGCTGCCACCACTGCACTGCTCTGTCATAAATGAAATGTTTCCTCAAGTTGGGGGACAAAAGTAACTGCTGGCTCAAAATCAGCAGGCGCTGTCAGCTTGCTGTCTTAACATTTTTACTTTGTTGTTTACTGTGTTAAACTTGCTTAAACTGCTGTGGAGCTCATGTTGTTATCTAGTGTGAACCTCTCCAAGTACCAGTGAGTTTATACTTGTAGCATCTCCTATTCTGAGTAAAAACAATGTTCAGTGAAGGTGCTGATAAGGGCAGCCACTGAAACCTGCCCAAAAGGGTCACATAAGCAATTCCTACATGGTGAACACACCCAGACCATGATTCACTCTGATGTGTCTGAGAAACACTTTTGATCCAGACACACGTTCTTCATTGCTTAGTGGCATGGCAATGCTTGCTGCATGTTTGGCTCCATGCAAATCTGAATTTATGTCTAAGATCTGAAGACACATTACCCTAAAATAAGGCTGTGTGGACCTGAACTAGGGTTGAAATAATTTCCTGTTTCTAGAAAGGTCCTCTCTTTCTGGAGGCACTTCTTTAACCTAGACAATACTAACCCAGACCTCAGCCATCATCTGCTGCTAAAATGCTATTTTACATTCGAATATCTTGCATGGAAAATCCGTTTATTTACAGAGTTACCTTAGGGAGATTACCCCACTATCTTCCTCTTTACTAGACAGGAAAGAAAAAAAAAGGCAAAGAGTGAACTGAACCTGCTGAAAAGTGAGCAAAGTTAACAGGTTATGTGTGCTGAGCAGAATTGGAAGGCCAGCATGCCATACTGTGTGAAGGTAGTCTGCAGGGAAAGTGTAGATTACTGTGCAGACATGGTTTCTGGTTTAATTTCTGTTATATGCTAATTCAGGGACCTTTACTGTATAGTGAAATCTGCAGTGCAGACATTCTTGTAGGTTTTAACTGTGGAGAAGAGATCATTATCATGCTCTTGACAAGCGAGGGAAAAGAAATGTGTGGACAAGATGACTCAGATCAATATTCATCACTGTAACTCTGTTGGGAAAAAAAGGGCAATAATTTGACTAAAAAAAATTACCTCAAATTTTTAATGTGATAACTAAATGAAAGATTCCTATTTTTTTCTAGAAGATAGTTCTGGGCTTTGGTTGGTTAGTTGGTTTTTGGGGGTTTTTTAGTCAGAAAAAAAATGTTATGACAACCTCAGCCTTTTCCTTGGAGCTTGACCTCTTTTAGATGAAAGATACTAGAAGAATGAAAAACATGAAAGTGGAAAAAATTAATAAGATTTGTCGTTAAAAGTTAACAAAAAAATAATTACTTCAGGGTTAGTTGAGACAGACAACTTTAGGCTAAGTGTTGTACCTTTTTCTTAGTCGAGGCACCCATTGAGAATTAAGAAGAAAATGGTATAGGCTGTCTGAGGTGGAAGGGTGAGCAAGGCTTTCAGGCACATGGAATTTCAGGTATGTCTCATGTTGGCAGTGGTGCACCATTTTCTTTCATGATGATTTCACAAAACAGTCAAAAATGATTTTTTCCTGAGGACCAGCTCTGTATGACCCAGCATTTACATTCAATCACTAATTCAACTCTTGTGTATGTGCAGAGGATCTGAATCTCAAATGGCACATTAAATTGGATGCACAGTTGAGGGAAATAATTAGCAAAAGAAATGGCTTTCTTGAGACTCATGATGAGGTTTCTAGGCTCATCATAGGGGAGATTTTGACACAACCAAGACAACTCGTTTTCAGCAGTTCTTCAGCTACATAATCCACTATCCCTCTACTCAGCATTTCAAACCACAAATTCACCGAGACTTACAATTTCAGCATCTTTCAGAGCCGGTGTCTGACATAAGCATTACTCACTGCCTGACATGATCAAGCCAGTTATTTCCTTCTGCCTCATTTGTTCAGGATGGCAGCACCCCTAGAAAAAAGGATGGACTTCTTAAGCCAAGCAGTTCTCTTGCAGAAGGCGGAGCCTGAAAATTTAACACTCGGTTTAAATAAGATTGCTTCTCTATCCTGTTAAAAATGCTGTGACAGGAGAATTGGCACATTATCTAAGTCACGTGGTTTGAAAACAACTACAGTGTCTTTTATTTATAGTAGATTATTTGCAAGTATCTTTTTTTTCCCCATGGACACAACTGTGATTGTAACAGGTCCAGGCAGTACTGAGATATTCTGCTTGCACTTCTCTTCCTCATGCCCCTGTGTTAATCCTATATGGAAACACAGGAGAGGGCTTTGTCTTCCCAGACTGGATTTTAAAGTCTAGCCCTAACATACTGTAAAATCCTAGATAAGTATTTCCCAATAGTTTCTACTTCGTTTTCAAGTGGAAATTGGAAAGCAGTGTTTAATATTCAGAGAAAAGTTTGTAAATAGTATAAGAAAATAAACCACATTTGAAATGTCAATCTGAATGGAAAACATAAGCCACTTGTACCGAATGCTCCTCATAGCATTCCACCAAAACAGCTTATGCCTGTGTGCAAAGTATTTTCCTTGTGGTCTGAGATATTTTCTCAGAGCATAAAGATGTTCCAGATCTCTCTCCAAAAGCCTGGAGTCGTTTGCTGTGGCCCCCGGCTCAGCTGTGGCAATGGATTGCACAAACTCCCTGACTTTGTCTTGTTTTTCTGGGTTATTTTTTGGCTCATGTAATTTGTTTACATGGGCAAAAAATTGGGCTCATTGCCAGTCTCATGGGAGGCTCTCCTTGGAAATTATCTAAAGCAATTTTTGTTGCCCAAAAAGTTCATGCTGGAAGCCCAACCACAGAGCAGAAAGGTTTCTGAAACCATTTCTGATGTCCATATTCAAAGACTCCCAAGGGACTGGCTCTGCTGGGTCAGGCAGATGGTCCATGACAAATGGCAGAGCAAAAGCTACACTGTATTCCTCAGGGCTTCCCATTCTTTCCATTCCAACTGAGTTGCCTAGCCTTGCTCTCTGCTTGTAACTTTGGGTCAAATGAGAATTTCTGCAGCACAACTCCTGTCCATTTTATATTGCTGGAATGGACTCATGCCTTGTGGTGCTGTGTGTTTTGCCTAAAAGGTATACCTGTGCACAGACTGAGAAAAACAAAATGGCACTGCTTGTCAAGGAAGTTGCTGTCTCAAAGACACAGCACTCAGCACAATGTTTTGGGAGAAACTAGTCATCTGTCAAGTCCACTGGTGTGATGCTGCTTTCACTGAGCTGAATATGAATATGAAGCTGAATACCTGCCAGTGGAATTGCAATCATTAAGGGGGGAAAAATAATTAACTCTAATTTTCAATTTACTGATTAGGATGTTTGTTTATGTTCTGCCTCTAAGGCATCTTGTAACAGCAAACTATCATATTTTAGTTCTCACAAAGCTCTGCAATACAGAACAAAGATGAAGTGTTTACAATTTTTTCTTAATGAAAAAGAACGTCATTACATTAACTTTCACTTTGATTGTATTGAAATCTCTATTTCAAATTAAAAAAAAAACAACTTTCATTTTAGCATAGACATGCATATCCATTTACATGTGTATATCAGAATTTCAACCTGACTTGTAGATATACGTTTTTATATATACAATTACCCATATTTTCATGAGATGTATGTATACATGCGATTATGTATTTTCATACTCATTCCCTCTCATCTTTTTTCTCAATATTTAATACCATATTCAAAATAAATTAATTCATGCAATGAGGACTAGTGTTTCAAAAATGTTTATCATGCTAAGAGCTGAATTTTTCCTCAAAATGTAGCCTTTATACTTGCCAAAATAATTAAAATTAAATATTTTCCCTTTTTTAGAGGTGGAAATAAATATAGAAAATGAGGCAAGCATTGTATTTTTTTACTCCATCATTAGGCCACATATAGTTGTGAGTGACTAGAAACTGTTGTTTCTTTTTCTTTTACAGAAAATGGATTGAGAAGAAAAAATTAAAGTTTCCCAGTTTTCTCTTTTAGTATAGTGAAATAATCCCTGAGAACTTAGAAATAGTGTAAATATATAGATTGTGGTGGGGTTTTTTTTACCTTTTTTTTTTCCTTCCTTTTTTTTTTGGAGATCTGTTTCCTGGGGGAAATTAAAATGCAGCTCAGTGATGCTAGAGATTTTATGGGTACCATGTATGAAATAAATGCTTTCTTAATTGTTTTTGGCATATAAATGTGAGCTGAAAAATGCAAGATCATAGCTGCTGTAGAGAGGTTGATCCTAAGGAAATGGAACTGGCATTCTTGAGCTTTAGCTATGGGATAAACCTTTGATCCCAAAGGAGCAGCTGTCCATGTTAGTGCATAGGGCAAAATTAACTTTGCGCGACAGAAACTAGTTACTTCAAAATGATTTGAAGGATTGAGAAATGCGAGGTCTGCCTAAGTCTTCTCTGGAGATGAAGTAAATTGGGACTTAAGGAACAAGAAGCTGTAGAACAGGATAATGGACAAGCCATCTGCAACCCATGAGAAAGATATTCCCTCATACCTAGAGACACCACTTTTAAATATATCCATGCATGCATAGTTTTACTTAGTTATTAAGGATATCACATAATCAAAATGTGATCTGGAAAATGGTCAAATGGAGCATTTATGGATTTTTTATTTAATAGCTAAAGCAGGTGCCTAATAACGATGAGAGTATGAATATGTGCTTGGTGCAGAGATGACATCCTCTTGCATCAATAACCTTTAATGGACACATATCAGAAGATAACCAACATGAGTACAGTCGTACCAAGGCATCTGTGTATAAACAGTACTGAGATAATGCCCATTGCTAAGTTTACAAAACCAGAGACATCAGGACCAGCCTGTCTGATGGGCTTTGGACACATATGCAAACTTCTGTATTTATCTGAACCCAACCCTTTTAGTTTTGACTATTGCCAAGAAGAGCATTGATCCATATCTTATTTCAAAGTGGAACCACAATAAACATTCAACTGAAAATTAATAAAGTTTGTTAAGCCATCAGTTGCTCTCCAGCAACACTGAAGAATTTCTGAACTGGCGTTTATTGAAATGCAAATCACTGATCCTAAGTCCCACAGCCTTCATAACTATCATTTAAAAATTAATTGCACAGACCAAATCATCTCAGTGCTTGAGTATCTGCCAGTTGAGAGTTCTTTAACTTCTGGTATTGATAAATTGCTCCAGTCCCTTCCTGTAACACATTCTGTGCTGACTGTAGACAGTAAAAGGGAATTAACTGGTTTCAGGGGAATAAGTTTCCTTGTCTTACTGCATATGTTCACTCATAATATAAGTCATGGAGCAACAGCAAACCAACAGGTTGCACTGCCCATGACTTTTCCAATACTGAACTGCTTATATTATTACAGCCTGAGGCAGTTACGGGTTTCCCTTGTGGTTTACTGTGGAAGAAAGCAGGTTCAGGACAGCTCAAATAAATTCCTCATTCCCTGTGTCACTGTAGAGGGCAGAAAGCAGACATAACACCATTTGTTGTGGCCTGGTCTCCTCTCCACTTCCAGTCTCCTCCTCTTATCCAAACTCCTCGCCATAAACTGAGACTGAGAGGGAGCTTAATCTCTTCATCTAGGTTTTCACTGATTGGAAAGGCCCCCAAAAGAAGTGGTCCAATCCTTAGACCTTTTGCTTTTTTTGTCCTCTATGAGAAGAATAAGGCCAGTCTTATATGAGTTAAATATGAACCTGGTTTATATATATATTTTCCTACCTTAATCTGGCTGCTGACTGTACATTCTCCTAAATCTCAGTTTGCTGTATTGTTGGAAGCCTCTCCTTGTGCCTTTGGGAAATTCCTTTCATTTTAACTCCTCTAGTTTTATTCCATTTAATGTTTCTCCTCTTGACTGGCAAATATCCTCGTGGAAGATGAGTGAAGGAAGTGTCCTGTTAAGCTAAACGATGCCACTGCAGCACAGAAAACAACACAGCCCATTACAGGAGAGGCCAAAAGCCCCCTAGGGAATCCTGAGACCAGGAGTCTGTAGTGTCCGTGTATTGATTGCTTTCTCCTAAGTTATTGAACAAAGAATATATTATATCATGACTCTGGCAAATAGAATGTACATCAATGTTCATGGACTTTGCATGGATTATGTTTTAGGTCTCTTTAAAGACTGAAAATCTCTGAAAACACAGTGCATTTCTAGGTGCTTTGGAATCGTAATATTTTTGTTTAGGTTTGTTGGTTTAGTTTTTTGGTGGGTTTTTTCCAATAGTTTTCCACAAGAAGTAAAAGCTCTAATAAGACACATCATGCAGTGACTAATTATTTTGAGCAAACATATCATCAGAGTCTAATTATAATCCAAGTTGGCCAGGCTTACGTTTTATGTTTTTCTTTACTTCATATATAAGTTGCTAGCTAAAAGCAAATAAAATGTTATCACCCTTATCATTACCATCATTAGGAGTTTTGCTTATTGTTTACATCTATGGGCTCTAGTCTCACACTGCAGTACCACTACAGCAAAGGTACAATAGGGAAAAATAAGCAGTCCTGCCTCAAATAGTTTAGATAATTAATTTAATGGGTAGCAGCCTGACAGGCAAATACAAGAAAATTACAAGATAACATTTATGGAACAAGAATGTCGTTATAGCCTCCAAGTAAAGATTCAATTCGGTTTTTCAGTAAAAGCTGTAATGAAATGTATTCATTTCTTTCGTTAAAAGCATAATCAAACTTAAATCTAAATTTTCAAATGGCCTACTAATTTTGACTGTTTTTATTTCCAGGTAAAGACCATTTAAATGGGCTTACTTTTAAGCACATGGGAATACAGGCTATGCATAAAATTAGATATTTTGAATTACTAATAATTTTTCAAAATTCAAGCCATACTTGTTAATGAAAATCAAATCACTTAATTTTAAAAGGAAGATTTAACTATCCGGAAAGTTTTAAGTGAGTCCACTAAAGAGTTTGAATGAGTTGAAAATTATTCCTTTGGGATATTTTATGGATAACTCAATCTCTTTCCTGCCTTTCTCACAAATGAGTTTACCTTAACATTGGTCATTTTGGGTATATATCAGATGCTTGAGCTGTTGTATCTTGCATCTTAATAAAACAACAGCAACAATAACAATGAAACTTTAATCCAATTTAGTTTATTATAATTTTCTTTATTAGTGATCTCATTTATGCTAGAAATGTTAATGAAAACATGCTTCTCTTTTGTGGCATGCAGATGGTTCTGTTTAAACAGATGAACTTTCCTTCCTGGTTTAAATGGGAAGTGAAGGGCTTGCAACTTCTCCAGAGTAACAAATCACTCAAAATCCAGGATATAAATCAGATCCCTTTCACTGTTCACTCTTCATTTTGAGAATCTGATAGATTTCAAATATGGAGCTCTTTTTTTTCCCTCCCCAACCTGCTCTGTGCTACTCTCAGTCTCCACACTTTTCTCTGAACCTTTCCCTGTCCTGCACTGAATTGCTGTGCTGCTCCCTTGGTCTCTCCATTCAGTACAGCCAATCCCCAAAATTTAATTCCTAGTGATGCAAGATGGACATTTAAGCAGTCATCTTACAACATGGAACCACAGAGCCATTAAGGGATCATCAAGTACAATTGTTAACCTTACACTGCCAGCTCCATCACCAAACCATGTCCCTAAGCACGAAGAAGGTCTTTGCCTTTATGTGTTGATTCCTTTTTTTTTTCCCCCTTAGGGAAACAACAAAACAAAACAAAACAACAAAACAAAAACAAAACAAAACAAAACAAAACTGCACAGATTTATGTTACTGAACAGGCAACTTTCTAACATTAAACTGGAGAGTCAGCCACAGATATCTTGGAGAACTATACAAGTCTTCTGCTACAGTGAGTCAAAATTTCTTTATTGACAGTAGTTAGTGGCTTTTGTTCCTTGCTTCTTATAATAGACAAGGACTTCTCCTTGTGAAATACCCAATAAAGCCTCCAATTGATCCAAAGAGCATTGCACCTGGTTTCAGTTCAGCAAGGTGTTTCTGTCAGTGCTTTTTCTTGCTTTCCAGAATCATTGTGCTGGGCCTCAGCCCATATGCAGAGAAGATGTGACAAGATTGCAGTGTTGTTTTTTGTGGTTTTTTTAGTTTTTTTTAGCTTGTTTGTTTGTTTTTTTGTTTTTTGTTTTTTGGGGTTTTTTTTAAGCTTTTGTTTAAAAGGGTGACAAACCTTAGGATCTGTTGGCCAGGCAGAGTTGTGTCACCCGTACAGACAACCTGTGGCTTGATATAGGACATTTAATGTCTCTGTATTTAAACTCCATCTGTAAAATGGATGTTAAGACCCTGCTATGGCAGGAGCTGTTGTGAGAGGGAAAGGGTGTATAATTAATAGATGACTAAAGGCTGGATGGCAAAATTCATCTGATGGTGAGGAGGTTCATAATGAATTTCTGACCTGGGGGACAAACATCAGTGGTACTTCATTACTTCAGTACTGGGATGAAGAAAAGATTCTGTATCATTATGCAGCTGGGAAGGAAGTGTAAATTGGGAGAAAAGAGGGAGGTGGAGAATTATCTTTTCCAGTGCACTGAAGGGAAGTGGCCACACTCTGAAGGTAAGGGGACTCAAGCATTCAAAGGCAAGTTAAAACCACAGTTTAATCTATTTTCTTTACCTTTCAGGATTTTTGATACCATGTATAGTAAAATCTGTTTTACCCATCTGCTGCTTTTATCCTCCCATTCTGGTCATCATTTGCATTAAAAACTTATGACCTCTGTTCAGAAAGCTCATCTATGTGTCCCTAAACTTTGAGTTCAAGGAGTCTCACCTGTCCAGTCTTATCCATATTCTCCTTTTGTAATTGTCTCTATTTTAGACGGGCCCTAATAATGAATTTATTTACTTTCCCCTGCAAAGGTCACTATAGCCATTGTATAATTCAATCTTTTTGTGGTCTTGGGACTTACAGGTTAAGAAGCCTTTCTCAGATTTGTGATTCAGAACTAAAAAAATGTTGTTTCTAAGAGTACTTAATGCTCTCTGCCTTCCTGTAAACAATAAATTTAAAAAAATAGAATGGCAACCTGTTTTAAATTAATTTGCTAGCTACCATACAATTGCTAAAAGAACATGGTAAAAAAAAAAATTCTCTACTTAAAAAAAAAAAAAAAAAAAAAAAAAAAAACCCAAAAAAAANAAAATAGACCCAAGAAAATTGTCCACTGCTGTTTAATATGCAAGAATAGGTCAGCTACAATCAGCCCAAGATTAATCAAAGCATTTATTTGAAATAGGCAGTGTTTAATATAGCTTATATTTACAACTCATATATATGGTCTCTGTCTTCTATCTCTTTAGCTGACCTTCAGAAAATATGTAAGTTGTTGTTTTAAAACAAAAATTCTGAAGTGTGTATCAGATGAATACACACATTTTCAGCAAAGGTTCTGCTCTCTCCAAATAGGGCTATCTACCAGATACCAGAAAATCCCGTGAGGGGAAAAAAAAAAAAGAAAGTGAGCATTTTCAGGTTAGCAGAACACAATATTTACCTCAGAGAAAACAGAGATTTTCAGCCCCCAGTCTTGCATAATTTAGGTACTTTCCTAAGTTCAGTAGTCTCCTTTGTAAAATAGGTGTTTTTCAGAGTGGTACAATCCCAAGAGCTTAAGGAAGATGGCAGACACATGGGCACACAACTGGAGCTGTTTTTCAATAGTGACAAATGTCATCCCCCAGCATGTTTTTTTTCTTTTACACATTTTTTTTTTAATCTTTTGTAGATTTTTAGTCACTCTCACAAACTGGATTGCACCTAGAAGTGCATAGATATTTCTTCCTTGGAGCCATGGGAAAGACAGAATGGTGAATTTTTATCCCCAGGTCTCAGGTATATGAAGTTCTGGTTCTGGCAGAACACAAATATTATACAAGGGTTATATTAAGTAAAATCAATGGTTCTATCTAAACCAGCATAAGTTCTAAGGAATGCAATAACACTCCAGCAATGGCCTTTTTTGGCTATTCTTCCTGTTAAACCCTGTAGGAAGCAATTACACACATCATTACTGAAACTAGTTCTAAGGCATCACTTCAGGAGGATAAAGAAACTTTTTCAAGTTGTTCCTCTACTGAAATGAGAAAATTTAATAGTTCCAGGCAAAAAAAAAAAAAAAGAATTGTAAGGCAAATGAGGAAAGATATCAGCAGGATAATTTGGTAGACAGTGTAATGGTAGCAGTATTATTTCTTTTCCTTTTGGTAACTTTTGGTTTTAATTGAAAGATTGGATTAACTGCTGTCACTAATCCCAGCCTTCTCCTATCCAATTTACCATGTGATATACTTTCATAATCAGCATTGTTGAGCATCTTTTATCAGCCCTGTTTTATATGTTTGTTTATGCTATATTTGTGTTATTGTGGAACCTCCACAAACTTCCATAGTGTTCTTTTGTTCTTTTGAAAATACTACCTTGTTGACAATTTCTTTATCTCATTCCAAATATGTGAATGGGAAAAAAAAAACCAAACCTGCAAATGCTGGTTGTATAAGCTAAACTGCTAAATAAATGATATAGAAAAATTAAAAGCTGCAAGTATGCAGTATAATGCATATTTTATTATTTCCTCCTTACAATGTTGTTTAAAAATACATAACTCCTTGATATATGTATATTTCCTTGAGGAAGGTGCTCTGTAGCTCTGAGGCAGGATAAGTAGCATGTGATGTGGCAGCTGTAACGTAACAGCATATTTTCCCATAAAAAGCAGAGTAAATGGGCACATAAATTCCATATAAACTGTCAGCATGTCAGCTATGCTAACACTGGGTAAGCTACTGCCCTTGAGCCTCACAAACTTATGCACCATCATTTTTCTAACAATTCACTTCGAGAAGTGGTACAGCTCCTGTGGAAGCAATGCTCAGACCACCCTTTGGCCACTTCAGCTGACTTTCATTGCAATGCAAGACACAAAAAGGGATGAAACCCAGCCTTTGTCTGGTATAGGTCATGTTTTCTCTGGTGTCTGAAACTCTGCAGGGAGTTTAACTATATTTTCTGATAGATTATCCTGGTCCAGGTTTCATCTCATCTGGCTTAAGGTATCAGCAGAGCTCTGCATTTGAGCAAGTCACCCCAGGCTCTGCAGTCACTCGTGGCAGTCAGCTGGGGTGCTGAGCTCTTTTAGGGAGCAATTCATCTGATCTGCTCCAGCTGACATGCATCACACCTGGACAGAGCCTAGGGAATTCAACAGACACCAACAGCCGCATTATGAGTGTCTAAGTTAGAAGGCATAAATCAGCTCCTGAATATCTCCAGACCTCTAAAATAACTGTTCTGCTAAATTATTTTTTTGTTTGTTTGCTCGGCTTGAAGTCTGGCTATCCTACATCTTTGGATGGATAAATGTAGGTCGAAGTACCTCATGCTCTTAGCCCATCTCAGTAGCCCCTGCTAAGCTACCCACCTCAGCTTTCGTGGTTATGGTAAGGAAATGTGCAGGCTGCTTGTGTGTCCCCACGTAGAGTGAACAGTGGAATATGGAAAAGCTGTAGAAAGAAGGAATTATGATACAATTTTGATGAACTTCGTGCAACATTCAAATGCAATTATATTCCAAATACTACACATATCTCAGGAAAAAGATGCAACTGTGCATGAGTTGGAAACTTTCTAGGCCAAAAAGTTTGTAATAGTGTTTTATCAAGTTCATTATTCCTAAGGCAGGGGAAAAAAAACATGCTGATAATTTTACAATGAAAATTTCTGTATATTAAAACTTCTTTCTTGAACGAAGCATAATAATTTATGGCTAAAGAAAGAAGACAGGAAGAAGAAGCCCTTTGACAAAACTGAAACAGCCTTTTTTTCCCTTCATACTTTTCAAATGTATTTTAGGACCGGAAAGTCATCACCCAGAAGGCTTACATAAGGAGTGTTTACTGACCACCTCAGATTACTTCATATGCTCTGGAGTGTGACACAATGGTCATGAAAGACAAGCAATGTCAGCTTGAAGCAGTTAAAATTGTTGCATCAACAAAGAAAATGAAACTCTCCCACAGTCACCCTTCCTCTTCAAGGTCAAGCGTTCTCTGTCGACCTCTTGAAACATGCACACAACTAAATTATACAGGCATATCACTGTTATCATAAATGCATTATGTACGCCTATTTTCATAGTTAATGTAAGAGGGTCAGAGAAAATTTTTACTTGATAAGGCGGGTCAGTAACCTGAAAATGTTGAAGAACACTGCTTTAGATAGATGGACAAGGAAAGTCTTCATGACCTGATTTCCATGAACTTTAGCTGAGTTTCAAGTGCTGATGAGGTATTTTAGGCTACAGTAGAGAGCAAGACAATCTGAAGATGTTTCCTAGGTTGCTATCAGTGAGCTGCTCAGCATTTCTCCATGTCATCTTTTCCATGTGACTCAGGTGTCCAAAAATATTTCACTTTTAATTTGAATCCTTCAAGTAAGCATTGTGAATTGCTATTATCAACTAATGAAGCAATATAGTCTGAAGGTTTAATAAAATCAAGAAAATTTATCTGTTGCCTTGACTAAAAAGGATCATTCTGAATTAATTTAGCTGAAATAGAGAGCAGAGGAGATGATTTGTATCTGAGCTAGGTACATTCTGCTTGCTCATTTTATATGGCTTACTGTGCAACAGATCTGGTCTTTGATAAAGGATTTTAGGCAGTCTTACAATGAAATAAAGTAATGCAGTGAGGAAGAGGAAGCCAAAATCATCAGAGTGAATGTCTACAATTTTAATACATTCAGTCTACTCATTAACCATTATTTGAGCAAGTGTCCTTACTACAATTATTTCTCACTTTTAAAAGTACTTTAATTTATATTTATAGTCAGAGTTTTGTCTTAGTTTTTGTTAGGTTTTAATTTTTCTTTTGCTTATTAATTTCTTTTTCTTTTTTTTTTTTCATTTGAAGCCTCCTAGATTCCTAGGTGCACACTAACATTTGAATAATCAAATCAACTCTTTTTATAATATCGGAAAACATAAAAGAAGAAACTGTGTTTATTGACTCCAAAAATACAAATGTGGATTTATGTGATATTCACATTCAAAAACTCACCTTTCAGAGCCTCACGATCATGTTCTGAGAAGTAAACCAAAGTTATGACCACAAAGTTGGCCTATGGAAGGCATAAAAAAGAAAGGTAACTATATTCACTATATTTCATTGTGCTTACTTGGCATTTAATAAAACATTATACATGTACATTTTTGCTAATTAAAAAACAGAGAGAATTACATGTTATGACAAAAAAGTGGTAGTCACTTTTGATACTCTTACTAGGATTGGGCTGAGATGAAATTTATCTGATGTTCTGGCAAAGATATGGTTTGATCTCACACCTTACAAATGGATCTACTGAAAGACAAATAATTTCTGACAGCTGGATAGACTGCCAGTAAACTTCAAGCATCTTCATGCCCTCAGGTTTGGTGGCTTGGGTAGTAATCCTCATGAGAATTCTTTAATCTGTTTGCAGGTTGATTTTTATGTCTCATGAAGTGCATATAGACAGTAAAAAAGGAAATAAAAGAAAGAATAATATATTGTTATAAAAGCTTATATTTGGTATTGTTGTTTTTTTTTTCCTTAAAGCTGAGGAGGAGATTTAATTTTAGGATGTGCTTTAAGATTTATGCAAACTTTGCATCAAATGTATATATGCTGTTTCTATAGCTAAGCCTCAAGCTGTGATCCCATCAGATCTCCTGGGGCACTTCCAACT
>VWZS01009582.1:42897-69610 GCA_013397075.1 Rhabdornis inornatus
AGCTAAATAGGTTGGGCCAACTCAAGCTGTGGTGCTGTCAGATTTCATCAGCTAAGCAGGTTTGGGATGAGTCAGTGCTTGAACAGGAGACTTGTAATGAACAGGTTGGTTTCAAAGGACGTTGTGGCTGTGATAACTCCACTGAGGTGGGAGATGTTCCCTTTTCCTTCATTGATCTCAGGCAGAAACTCTGCACTTCCAACACATCACACTGCTGAAAGACAGTGCTTAGAAAAGGGGCAATGAAACCGAGGCCCTTTTCCAGAACTCAGCATAAATAATCAGACTGCNACACTGGAATGTGTGAGTGTGGTCCAAATCCTTTCGGACAGCTATGTGTATGTTGTTTTCACTTTGGAAACTGCATCATCACCCTTGCTGGCAAGACTTTGCAAGACTTTTGCAGATGCAAAATGAAGGAACAAGTGCTTTCATTATGTTTCTCAGATAGTGTTAGGATAAGACTTCTGAAGGATGAGATTTTCTTTCTCCTTGGCAAAGAAAACTGCATATCCTGCTGGTGATATTATTCCCTTCAGAAGCCTTCAGAAGTCTTTTTAAAGTTCATGTTTGTATTAAACCAATGTGGTGAAGCAAACTAAATAGGTGAGGTTTACAAGGTTTCATGTGTAAAACACCTTTCTTAATTTATTTTGTAATTCATTCTCTCTCATTTCATTGTGAAACCAAAGCAAAAAGACAAAGAAGGCTGTGGGAAAACAAAGTCATCTCTGGAAGAAAAGGAAACTAAGTTTTGAAGTTATATCCATTTTTCAGGGTTGATATTGGATTTTTTTTTGGGTGTATTTATATTTGTGGCCTTTTCAATAGATATTTGTAACAAAATAATGTCTATATTAAATCCTTTTCATCACAAGAAGTCACATTTTCTTGTTATGTGGTTAACTTCATTAAATAGATAAGGCAAAACCTGTGTGTAAAAATGAACTTGATAAAAAGAAGTGCAAAATTTCAAAAAAACCCATTAATTAAAATAAAACATTACAACAATAATTATATAATTTTTTTCACTACACACTTATTTTGTGAAGTAAAATAAAAGATATTTTTAATGAGGAAAACTGCTATTGTGTAGTATTTTATGAACAGATTTTAGGAACGAGATCTTGTGCTGAAATAACTCATTTCCATGACGAAAGATTCTTTAAAAGACAGGAATCCCCTTTCTGCAGACTAAATGTTGAGAGATCCTGTTGCCTAAATACAGTAAAAGGCAAAGATCTCTAAAGAAGTGCTAAGGGTGCATTCAGTCAGCTCCTTCTTCCTTTGCTTGTAATGAATTGTGGGACAGAATTTTTTTTTTCTTTTTCCCCCCAGCATTTTTCAGGAATTTTTTGTCCTGATTTAAAATTCACAACTGTTGTGTGTGATGATCAGTTGATGATATACCCCAGAGTAATTTAAAAAATAATCTTCAGGAGCACAGGGGTGTGACTCACCTCACCATACTAGCCTGGAAAGGTCTAGCAAAGTGAAAATCTGCAGTCAGCTGGGACCCCCTCTCAGAGTCAGAGGACGGGAAGAGGAAACCCAGAAATCACTTTTCTGGGTGGCTTTTGACAGAGGCACATGAAAAGTTTCACTTTCTTTCTGTTGTCTTAGGGAGAATTGGGGGGCTGATAAGGATATCCATGCAGATATCTCTATTAGTCAGACAAATGCTGCCTATGTTTTCCCACAAAAATATACACCGCAGCGTTGGACTAAATTTTCCCTTTCATTTGGCTAAACCTGAGAGGTGTTGTTTCTCCTCAACACAAGCAGCTGGCTTGATCCCTTACCAGTGATTAATCAACAGAGGGAAAGCACACTTTATTTGCTGTAAAATATCTGAGATGTGGTTTTAAAGTGTTAGCTCCTGACCACTTTGTTTCTCCTCCCAAGTCCCTGCAAGCTAAAAGACAACACCTTTAGAGTTCAGATGGTCTCAGTCACCATCCAGGTTAGAAAGAAAAGATATGGACTATGTCCTGGCCGTGCCTCAAGCTCCTAGCACCCCAGTAAGGCTTGTTTCATCTTCTCGGTATCATCCTGAGAGTCACGCAGAGTAGAAACTGCTGGGTTTTTTTATCAGTGTCTGGGCTTCTTTCACTTTGACATGATTGCTAGGTTGTGGTGTGGTTTGTCAGGAATGTGCAAACTCAGTATGGCACTCTGTGCTCCAACCCATTGTGCACAGGGGACTGATGCCTGGAAGAAGCTGGATTCTCTGCCCTGGGTCTCAGGGCTGATAGAGTTTTCTGTTTGCTTCTCCCTGCTTAGAGGCACAAGGATGTTTTCCCCTCCTCCCTCGCCACCCCCACCTACTTTTTTTCCTACCTTTTTTATTTCTTTTTTTGGATGCTTAGAACTTCCCATATGAAATGTTAAACTGTAGATGAAGGTTCTGATGTTTGTGTCAAGATTAGCATGGTGGGTGGGAGGGAGAGGGAGATGTTTTCCTCAGGAGCAAAACCCTCACTGCAAGAGTGTACGTCAATAGAGATGAGGAGAATCTAAAGCATAAAGGTTGGCTTTTTAAAGGGCTGAAGTTAGAAAGAGTGATCTTTGTGAAACTGGTCACAAAGGGAGCAAAGTGTCTGCACCAGAAAGACTGAGTGACCTTTTCAAAACGTTAGGCATTGTTTATTTTCATTGAATTAAGTGTGTATGTGCATGTGAGTGTGTTGTGTGCTGAACAACTGACAGATGCTGCAATTTTTTTTCCTAAGCTCACCGAGACTCTACTTATTAGAACTGGGATGGAGCTGCATTTTGTAATTCACAGTTAAGTTCCTAATTTTGAAATACTTCCCCAGCCAAAATGGACACAAGTAGGCAATGTTTCCCCCTTAAATCTCTTACCAAGCACATTCTGGAGGAAATGACTTGGTTTAATTCAGCACTTCATTCACATTTCAATATACTTTTGTATATAGTATTCACTTCAACCACCTCAGTGTTGACTGGAGGGACAAAACAGCAGAGCAAGGGCAACCCAGAAGGTTCCTGGAATGTGCTGATGATGACTTCCTTCTCGAGGTGATAGAGGAATAACAATGAGGAGGATTGCTGTGCTGGACCTTGTGCTCAACACCAAGCAGAGGGTCATGGGGAATGTGAAGCAACAAGGACACATTTCCTGCCCTGGGCTTCTGGAAAGGAGATTTTGGTCTCTTCAAGGAGCTACTTCCTAGAGTGCTGTGGGAAATGGCCCTGGAGGCAAAAGAGACCCAGGAAAGTTGGTTAAAAATTAAGCATTGGCTCCTCAAAGCCCAGCAGTGATGTGTCCCAACAGAGAGAAGGTCAGGTAAAATCACCAAAAATCCTGCATGGATAATGGGGATCACCCCATCAACAAGATTTCAAAGTGAAAAAGGGCAGGTTTAGATTAAGATATATGGGAGAAATTTACTTGTAGGATAGAGAAACATCAGACCAGGTTGTCCAAAAAAGTTGTGGCTGCCCTATCCCGATAAATGTTCAGGACAGGCTGGAAGGGGCTCTGAGCAACCTGTTCTGGTGGAGGTGTCCCTGCCCATGGTGGGGTGCTGGAACAAGGTGAACTTTAATGTCTCTTCCAACCCAAACCATTCCAGGTTGCTACAACTCAGTCTTGTGCCCTGTGATGTTATGTAATAGAAAATGTGAAAACAAAACCACATCTCTACTAGTAAATTATACATGCTCAGAACTGGATTTGGATGCAGAAGCCAGCTGGCATGGATCAGTCCAGCTCCTTACTGGGAAGTTCTTCTGGGTGGCCACATCAAAAATGCCTATTGAGAGTCATCCTTGGCCTATGTTGTCTCCTGAACTGTTCCCAGAAAATATCTGGGGGAGTGCTGGCTACCAGATGCCAAAATTGTGCTAGGGACAAGTTTAACAATTTAACTTTATAGGCAATTGTATTCCAGAGCAGAGGAATATTTTCTGGCACTGATTAGCTTAGAAGTACAAGTACATCATTAAATCCTTTGGACTTTGCTGTTCTTAATTTGGTCAAAAACCAAAAGAAGAAGCAGGTCTTATTGTGTTACACTCTGAGGAATACCTCTCTGGCTTTATCCTCAGATTAGCCTAAAGACTGTATTCACTCTCTTGGCTGACAGCTCCAGGTGAAAGGAAAATTATCCTTCATGTGTCTCTTACATGCTTCTCTGTAAACAAAGCTCTAGGTTGGAAGGAAAAGACTATATAGCTAAAAAACACAAGTCAAAGGCAGCTATGCATTTGTGAACATTTATATATAGCTAAAATATGTATCAAGAGTCTCTTGACCTGATTTTATGCACAGGCAAAACTACTTTACCTTTGCTTTCATATATTACAGAAAAAAAGTTGGATTAAATATATTATTCTTTACATTAGAGTATATTTTAATTTTGAACATGTTGTAGGAGCAGAGAAAATGCCATATTATGGTAGCTCAACCCAGATGTAGATGAATAAATTGATAGATACATGGGGAGAAAGAAATTATAAATTATGGAATTTTTTTCGGTTGAATAATTTTATTTCAGGAAGTAAGACACTAATTTTATTTTATCTTTGGTAAATTTTTCAAATATTTTTGTTGCTCTAGAAGCCTTCTTCCTTCAGCAAGTGAAAAGAGTTTCAACTGAAGATATTTAAAAATACACACACACAAAAATTACTTATGTTGTCTTATAATAATAATTATAATACAGGTAATACAGGATAAATGGTGTATAAAACAAAAAAAAAATGCTCAGAGTAACTGCAGAAGCAATGAGGAAGATTTTAATATGATCTTCAGTGTGAAGTGGCTAGACTTGTCAATACAGCCCTTTAAAACCTCCTTCCCATTTCTCCGTTAAAATTTGTCAGTTCACATATTTTATTCTCATAAACAGCTGTGTTTAGTATTTTTTTTTCATTTTACAGATACCCTTAGTTGAAGATATCCCTTCTAATTGCAGGGGGGTTGGACTTGATGGCTTTTAGAGACCCCTTCCCATTCAAATTGATTCCATCAGTGATATGATTCCATTAGTGACCTGAGTGGATGGAAAATTCCACTCGTGATTCTTAGACCCAAAACCTCGCTCTGCAATGGGCTTTAAATGTAGACACTCATAGATTGGTCTATATGAATCTTTTCAAAAGTCTCAGCATCTATCTAAATATTAAGTGTCTACTTAAAAAACAGTTGTTTTTTCTAAAATCATTCACTTGTGAAATGCTTCTAAAGAGGCAAGCTTTTTTCAAATTGTTTTTATATTTTTTTTAATTTCTCTGTATGTAGGACCTGAGTTGCTTTGAAATCCAACAATAAATCTACTGGAAAAGACTTAGGATCACACTGAGAATGATATTTGGAGCTACACTTCTGAAACAAGTGAATAATTTCTATTGATCATTCTGGAAAACAAAATCCATAGATGTCAGACATTCCCACATATCTTGGAAATCTAGGCAGCTGTCTTTTATGGTGAGGCACAAATTTTTACTGCTGTTGCTGGTGTAATGCCAAGTTTGGAAGAAAGTTTGTACCCTTCTTATCTCCTTCTCCTCCCCCTAAAGATATAGAAAAGCCACAGTGAGTCCATTTTAACTCATAATTGAAATCTTTCTCCCTCTAAACAGAAGTACCCCTTAAAATAAAATAAAATGCCACATAAAATGCAATTTCTACTACAATATAAAATGTGCTTTCACTCAGGCTCTCTATGGCATTATCTCTAACTGCAGTGTAACTAAAAACTAATAACCTCATTTTTAATTAGCTGGGTTTGTGGCATTTTGCACCCATCTCATAGTTGTTCTTTCTGCAGTGTATATCATTATTAACTCTGGATGTCTTCAAGGAGATCTTAAATATACTTTGCTTACTCTCTTCTTTTTTTCCTTTTGAAAATTGTTCTCAAAACCCTCATATTCATTAAAAAGAGAAAAAAAACCAACATTTTAACAGTGATCTTAAGCACAGTATGAATGATTCTGATTTTATGTAGCTATTCTCTTTGTTCTTCCATTATCTCAGTTGTTTCTTTTTCTTTTAGCCAATAGAGTGGGAATATATTTTTTTATAAAATATCACGGTGTTTCAGTCTGACTGCCCTAAAAATCATTAAGGTGTGAATTTAGAAAGGAAGACCACAAATATTGTGCATTGGTTCCTTTGATGTCAAAATAGTACTGAGTAATTACAGAGGGTACATAATATGTTGTGGCTTTCAGTTCTTTTAGAGACATTACTTATACTGAGGGCTGATATAAAAGGACACTTTTATATAAAAGTGTTCACTGCACAGCAGCACTGTAAACAGGAAGCTCTCTCAGTTTACAGCCCTTCATCACAGCTGTCAGAGAAGAAAAGACACCCTGTACACATTTAGAAAAACTTGTAAACCATTGAAAATCTGACCTGAAGCATACAACCCTAAACCCAGGTGGGTCACATCACTGACCCATGCTGTGTCTTATCAACAAGTGATGCAGACTGTGGCCACTGAACCTCCAGATGCTGTCCCACAACCTCTCAGATCTCTTGGAGCTGAGCAGAGCTGTGGAAGGAACCCTGGGTACATGGTCAAGCCATGGAGGGCAGAATTCCCTGCCTGCAGCACAGGTTTTGGAATTAGTTGATCTGTAAACCTCCCTTCCAACCTTTCCATTCTGTGACTCCGTGATTCTAAGACTAAAAAGGATAATGGTCTGTACATACTGACTTTTGCCACAGGGACAAAATATGTATTTTTTCAGTCACATTTAGACCATTTGAATTATTTCCAACTGAAATTATTCCTTCTTTTTGACAAAAGATGAACTTGCTTTTAAATGCATATAAGGAGGGCTGTTCACACCCCTGCTTCTTTAGAAGGCCTCTGTTAGTGATCAGTTAAATATCTTTGCATCTTCAGCAAGCAGCTACCTAGATTAAGAATCACCAAATTGCTTAGATTAGAAAAGACCTCTAAAATCAAGTCCAAGTGTTAACCCAGCTCTGTCAAGCCCACCACTAATCCATGTCCCCAAGTGACACATCAGCATGGCCTTCAAGTTCCTCCAGTGATGGGGACACCAACACTGCCCTTGGCAGACTGTTATGCCTTGTCAACCCTTATAGTGGATAAATTTCTCCTATTATCCAATCTAAACCTCCTCTGGCACAACCTGAGGCTGTTTCCTCTCCTCCTGTCCCTGTTCCCTGGGATAAGATCCCAAATCCCCCCTGGCTGTCCCCTCTTGTCAGGGAGTTGTGCAGAGCCACAAGGTCCCCCCTGATCCTCCTTTTCTCCAGGCTGAGCCCCTTTCCAGCTCCCTCAGCTGCTCCTGATGCTCCAGACTCTCTCCCAGCTCCATTCCCTTCTCTGGACATATCCAGTCCTCAGTTACTCAGGATTTAAGGTGCAGCCTCACTCAAAGTCCAACACAGAGAGGTGGTCACAGCCCTAGTCCTGCTGGTTACACTATTGCTGATATCCTGTGCTCTGCTGTGAAGCTACATTCCTAGCAAACGTACACCTTGATGTTTTAGAAGTTTGGGCAAAGGTCACAATGCAGAAAACACAGAGACAAGAGCTGCCTCTTTCATTGGGAAATGCTGATGCCCAGTGCTGGAGTTGACGCAGCCTGAACACATCAAATTTCTTCCTTCCACGTGTTTACATTGAAAAGAAGTAAGATAAAGCAGAAACTCAAGAAGTAAGTGGGAGTTATTCATGTGACTGATTTAAAGTATCTATCCCTGATGTCTCAGGATGCTGATTTATTGAAGACACATAAGATTTAATCTGTAGGGTGACTCATTATACAAATTTTCAGTTTCTCACCTGAACTGCTCTCTCAGGGATTTTATCTCATGCCAGATTAGGAATTTATTTTGAATGTCTATCATTCAGCCATATCTGCACTCTCTTCATAACTTGCTAGAGAAAATCTGCTAAAAGAGACATAGGTTCTTGAATTTGAACCTTAAATAAGGGAAAACATAATTTTCTTTATATATGTTTTTTCTTGTAGTAGTTTATGCTTCCAATCATCACATGTGCAATTGCACCTAGATCCATCTGCTCAACAAGCTTCTACATAAATGCAATATCCCTGCTACAAAGATAATGAAACACTGAAGGACAATGGGAACATATTTCAGGAATATTTTGTTTTGTAAAAAACTCAAGAAAATATGTTGCTTTGTATTCTGCTTCTTTTTCTTTCTTAGTTCTCACTGTCTCCTTTGTCTGTCTCTATGTTCTTATGCTTTTGGGGGTTTTTATTAGATGGATTTATAATCCTGTTTTTAGAGTGTCCTTGAATAGATTTCTATAATTAGCAATTATAAATAGAGATATAGTCTTGGGTTATGAAGTTTACTTTTATTGACTGCAACAGAAGGTTTAAGTTCAACTTTCCCTTATCTGATTATATTTACCAGAACTGTGGGAATTCACTGTGCTATAAAAATGGACCTTGCTGCTAGCTGGCATACCCAAGAACATTTAAATAAAAATAGCAATGAAAACCCAAGCAAATATTATTTATGTCAGTTAGATACCACTGAAATCTAAGGCTTTCAGGAGTAGACAGGATCGATTTTTAAATTTTTTTTTCTCTCTCCTTTTTTTTTTTTTCATATGACAGAATGACACACTCTTCACTCAGCCACTCAAGCTGAAGAATGACTCAAGAACCCTGTGAAGGTCAAATGCATTTTCACCCAACTGATGCTCTTGTAAAACTGACTTAACCCTCCTTGTGCATTTCTGCACAGCATGGAAGTTAGCTCCAAATCAGATGAAAGTGCGGCGAGACCTTCCTTTTGTAGAGCTCTTTTGTTTTAAGCAGAACAAATTCCCTATAAGCAGTACTGTAATTTGCACATTGAAATGCCTTCTGCCTATAATGATCTCGCCAGCAGAAAGCACTGTCATTTCACAAATGGCCCCACAGTGCTCCCCAAAGCTGTGCAAAAGTGTACAGATACAAACTGAGAAAGAAACTAATACAGGCCCTGATCCTGCAATGGACATCTAGGGTACAATGAGGATGGCACTATCAAATTGGAGAGATAACACTTTGCTCACAGCATGCCACAGCAGACATGGCAATGTGAGAGAGAAGGGAAAGGAAGCTTGGATCCACTGCAGGTCGGCAGAGAAACGTGTTAGATGAATATCTAAACATGTTTTAGTAAGTGAATTTAAGCCACATAATACCATTTGTATGGAGGGGAAAAGAAAAAAGGAGGTAAGACCATCTAGATACAGTATATTCACACTCTATTCAGACCTGAGAATCGCAGAATCATTGAATCACAAATCACAGAATATGCTGAGTTGGAAGGGCCTCATCAGGGTCATTGACTCCAATTCCTGGTGCTACACAGGACACCCCAAAAATCACAGCTCCATTCCTGAGAGAATTGTCCAAACGCTCCTGAAACTCTGTCAGGCTTGGTGCCATGCCCATTTCCTGGGGAGTTGGTTCCAGATCCCAAACATCCTCTGGGGGAAGAACTTTCCCTGATATCCAACCAAAACCTTCCCTGACATGACTTCAGGCTACTCCCTCAGGTCCCTGGTCACCACAGAGAAGTGATCAGTGCCTGCTCCTTCTCCTCCCATCTGACTTCCTTATGCTTTTGGAGAAGAACAGGGATGACATAACCTGCTCACAGATCTTTGCAGTGCTGACCACCAATTCCCTGAGCAGGGAAATCGAGATGTCAAGGGGACCAGCAGCCTAAACGACCCTTACACTGAAAGAAAGCTCACTTGAAGAGGGATGCTGATTTACCAGGATTTCCTTCACATCTCATAGTGTTCCACAACTTTCAGGTTGCAGGTTTTTCCTCGTAATATCAACCAGCACCTTGAAGAAGTAGCTGCGTTATATAGCCATATTCTCAAACAGCAGGTGACAGTGAACACTGCAGCACTGAGGACTGGTGACAGAACATGGCCCTGTAACTCACAGCTCCGTGCAACACAAGTTTTTCTTGACTATTAGAACAATATTCAGTTCTGAGAGCACATTGAAGAAACTTCCCTTCAAGTTAGGACAGTGAAAAGAGAGAATAAAAGCGACTTATCCTGAACTTCCTTGTTGGATCTGGACATTTATACTATTCTTCTGAGGATCCCCCTTGCAATAGTCAAAGATATCTGTGAAGAGAATGTAGAAGGAGAAAGAGACGAGGAATAAGACTAAAACATACAGAAACAAAAAACATTCAAAAAGGATTAAACTTGGTTCTCAGAAAAAGGAAGCATGAGAGGAAGGTAGAATAAAGGTCAGTGCTAAAAAACTGTACTTTACAAGATGTCCATTTTTTAAGGGTGTTCTGTGCTTCATACTGAATTTAGTCCTATGAAAAAAATCTTCTTTTTAACTTGTAAGTACATGAGTAAAAATAAGGAAAATAATATTATTTTCCATATGTGTTTTAGGTTTAAATTATCAATGTTAGAGTAGAGGGGATATATTCCAAATACAAATTTTGAAAAAGGGTGGGGGGGGAATCAGAGTTTTGTAAAAAGTTTAGATTTGCTTTAACTACATGGTCCTTTCCTAGAATCCGCCAAATGCAAGGATCTGCAAAGGAGGTAGAAGTTCTGCACATTTTTTGTATCATAAAATATGAGAGTTTTCAGCTCACATCTCCTGGTCTAACAGGCTAGATTGTGATTTTCTTGTGCATGAGCCCTTTGTTTCCATGAAAATTCTTTTTCAAAATGCCTGGGATTATCCCCCCAAAAATTGGACATTTAATTTCAGTGCAAAATGGTGAAGTTGAGTGACTACTGTTATAATGAGTAGAGACTCAGAAATAATTCAATCATTTTAAGACTGTATTTATTGAATGCTCTTCTGTTGAAATTTTGTGGATGACGTGGATGACTACTTCCACAAAGCTTACTAAATTCAGAAACAGTGGCCCTAATATCTATGCTATTAAACATGCCCTTTTCACTTATATATTTGCCTTTAGGAGAATGAAGGACACTTATACCTTTCCACACTGCCCAGCATGTAAATCATGCCATGGTTGCTGCCTCGTTTCCCACAGAGCCCTCGTCCTGCTCACATTTGTGTCTTTCCAAAGCACCTCTTGGCATGAGAAAATATTCTGGAACTTAGAATCTTGTCAGCTCTAAGCCTTGCAAAGCTGAGGACCTTCCTCCTGTATCCACTCTTCACTTGCCATGCAGCAGCCTTTTATCAAACTACCCAAGGCCACTGCATTGCAATAACCATTGCACCCCAAGTTTTATGCACCTTGCCCTGTGGGATTCTGAACAGAATCCAGTGCTCAGCTTCTACTCAAAACCTTTTTTTTTTTGGTGATGTTTAAATAATTTTGTTCTTCCTCTGTCTCTTCACATTTCACCTTGTAGCTACTAACCTTTGCCTGTGTGTGCAGATCCATCCACTCTTCACCCTGTGGGTTTTAGTTTGCAGTTTCGTATTAAAACAAACACAGCTTAGGAGAAAATGAATGATACTAATTTTAAAATCCAGAAAATGTTATCAAGAATATACACACCAAAACTTAATGGCCAATTAGTGTGCAACACCTGCACCTAATCAGGCATGCTCCAACCAACTCTGGTGGTGACATAAAAGTAACTACCAATGGGGAGATCTGAGCAAGTCTTAATGAGAAGCATAATTGTACTCTTCTTTCTGAGAAGAAAACAAGAAGAAAACACTTTGTTTGGAATAATTTTCAACTTGATCATTGTCACCAGCTGCTGCCCTGCAGAGGATGCCCTGAAGAGAAGGCTTGTTAGGGTAGCTCATCACTTTAATTTCCACCTGGACTTGGGGGAGACAGTTAACTTTTTTTCTTTTCTCCTTGTTTCATTCCCCACCCTAAAGCAGCTCTGAAGGCTATCTATACTGTCAGCTGCGGCCCCCAGTAATAAGCTATATACATGTAAACCTTTTTGAACTTCCACTGTGCAGCAAAGGATGGCGTAAAAGGCAGGGCCAAATAGAGAGCAGGTAGCAGAGAAAGCAGGACTGGGTTTCTCTGCAGACCAGTTCATGTCCTTGGCTTGACTTGGATAATTAAACTTGTGCCAGAGTCAGGTATCTACCAGGGGAATAGCAGTCGTAAACCAAACAGTTTATCCAAAAATTAGAAACTTCCCTTCTCCCTCCTTACCCTCAATCTGAATCAGTAATGTGAATATCAGGGGCCCTCACATCTCCGGTCAAATTGTTTTGCTGATGATACTTTCTCAGCCTTTTATGTTCTTAAACTCTTAGTCACCTCTTGGAAGAAACATTTTAGAGTCATTAAGGTGGAAGCCCAGGTGTAATTGTATCTCTAGAAGGTATAAAGGGTGCCACTGACAAGTATTTCAAAAATACACCAGGGACGTATGCAAAGGCAGAATACCTTTAATGAGGAATTTGTTTAGATGTGAGACTGGGGAAGACAAGCCATTTCAAGACTCATTTCAAATATTACAAGAGGACATGTTTTTCCACTATAAAATACTGATATCTGGAATTCATTTCCATGAGAATGTGTAAAGTATGGTAAAAATTCATTTTGTTGAAAAAACACATGCCAGAAAGTGTAATCAAATAGAAACTCTTTCTACCTTGGATAGTTTTGCTTGTTTGTTTGTTTGATTTAAGAAATTATCAATTTAGAAGTAGATTTTTTATATTTAATCATAATATTTAAAGAGAGAAATAGATTATAAGTAAATATTTATGGGTGCAGCCCATCATTCAAGGATCTAACTGTGCTCATGAAAACTGATAAATGGAAAAAGCAGAGTGATTTGTACAGGGGTAGGACAACTGACATTCACATTGCAGCACCATGCATAGAAGAAAACTGAAGAGCTCCTCATATTCACTGTATGACCCCATGGTTGTAAATAATAAATAAATAAACTCATTTCAGAGGTTTAAAAATGTTCTGCACCTGAGACAGCTGCTGCTCCCCTTCAGATGTAGTATGATTACCACTAACAGGATCTCTTCTGGACTGATACAGTGCAAAGTTAACAGCTAACTTAAAACACCATCATTCTTGGTAATCTTAAACCTCTCAGCAAAGCAGCACTTTGATATCACTTCAACTATATCTCATATTGACACTGGAAAACAGTGGCTGAAATGAGGACAGAGTTTATATTTTCTCCTTTTCTCTCAGGGACGTTGTGGAGAATGAGGAAATGATGGATGCAAACAATATTCAGGTAAACATATTTTATATTAACAGTTCCAGAAAGGCCTCTGAAAGGGAAGGGAAGGTGTGCTTTACAGGAACTCAATCTTATGCAATACAATTTACTCAGAGGAAAAGGATTCAGCTGAAAAAAAATAAATTATAAATTTGTAGGGCAAAACTCATACCTGTGTCTTAAAGCTCTTTACAAATACGTATGAGACTGGTTTTGCTTACTAATGTGCAGAGGAAACTGAAGTTTGACCTTATTTTAGGACCAAGTACCATTTCAGGTTAAATTTTAGCTCTGTGTCTACAAGGAGTGGCAACCAATACTGGAGAAGGATTCCTGGGTTTCCTATGGGTCAGAGGAGTGATCAGATTATTAAGTTACTGGACAAAAACTTGAATTTCATCTATTTTATTTCCCTTACAAGAGAAAGGACAAACCTAGCTCAGCCTCTCAATACCTAAGTGTGCCAGAAACATCCAATATGCCCCCTTTCTCTCTAGGGGCAGGCAGCATCTATGCTTCACTCTTCCCCAGCTTTTCATGATATTAAGGAACAAGCATAAATGTCTCTCCCTCTTGGTACATCAGAGAGCTTTGCTTACAGAGTGTCACCTCAAATCTGTGTCTGTCATGTTCTAGGTTATGTGCTGAGCATTACACATGCTTGTTTGCTTCTAAGAAGGGGTTGGTGAGCAAAACTTCTTGAGAGGTGGAGGAGGTTGTGCAAACAGCAGGGTAACCTGCCCTGGCTGCTCAGCTCACCATTGACTGAAGTAGAGGTGTACAGAAGACAGACTTTCCTGAAACCTCACATGCAAGGCTTCCTGCTGACCCAAGACAAAGTCTTTAAAAAGTTGTTTTTTGTTCTTTTGTTTAGTTCTGTTTGGGGCTTTTGTCAGATCCAGGGATTTGTGCTGAAGCTTTCCAATGAGAGGTGCAATGAACCATGAATATGTGTATATATCTTTATATTGTGATATGTAAATATGTAATGTTTAAGGGTTTAGATGTAGCTTTTGAGGAGTTCAGGAGTTGTCTGCAAGGCAGAATAACATAATGTGAGTAGTTGTGGTGTTAGGGTGGTAAGATTTACTGGTGAGCTTGACTCCAGAGCTGGAAGTGAGCCCAAATTTCCTGGTTTCAGATGCTGAAATATTACTGTAATCCCAGCAGTTGAGGGGAAAAGAAACCTTGGATTGGCAAAGGAAAAACTATTACTCTATACAATACTTTTAAAGAAGATAAACCTGTGAATTAGTCTTATCAATTAATTCTCTTAAGAACAGGCTGTCTCAGGAGGTTTCTGGTAAGTTTTGTTTTAAATTGTGTCTAAAATACTGTAAGAAAATGTCATCTTTCCACACAGCTGTTTTTTTATACTTATTCTTCAAATCCCAGCCGATGCTGGTGATTGCAGATGAGAGTGAAAATAGGAATGTGTATCAGAAGTACATTACAGAACAGTAATGAGGTTTTATCAGCATGAATTTGGAGAAGCTGGAGTGCTTAGGATGCAGCAGAGCTGTGGGGATAGGACAACATGTGTTTCTGTTCCAGTGACATTAAAGCCAGGATCTCTGAACAAAAACCCATGTGGTGAACTGAACTCTGTATACAAATGATTTTCATTACACCCAGAAACACTGAAGTCACTGGTTTGGCCTTTAGGAAATCTGGCTCTAAAGACTTACTTGCCATTTCAGGTTAGATCAAGATGGGGGCATCCAAATTACTTAATTTAAGAATACCTAAAATGTTTTCTTAACAGTGAAATTTAATTAATTACATCATTAAATTAGCAGAAAGTTCCCTGGCCCGGTACAGACACAGAGTTTAATGTTGCCCTATGTACGATGAGCAGACAAAAGCTAGCAAAGGAATGTCAGTGCCAGATTTCTGGGACTGTATTCAATTACTCAGTGCCTATTTTTCTTTATTTCTTTGCTAATTTTTCATGTCATTTATGGTCTTGCCTCTGAAAGCTCTGATTTTACTTCCTCTCATGATGCATCTGCCTGAACCCTTTCTAGTCTTGTTCCAAGGTTATTATGGACTCTGCTTCCATGAACTTTGCTGGCTTCTCAGTTTGTTTTTAACTTGGGTTCTGTCTTGTTCTTAAAGAATTTACACTGGTTTTCTCTGTGACCTCTATCCATGCCTTTGTGTAGATGCTGGGAATTGAATTTCCCCTTTCTTTCACTTCTCCTTTCTGATTTTAGGGGAAAGAAAAAAGTTGCTCTGGACTGTTCTAAATTTACCTATACTTATACCCCACTCCCTTATGGTGTTTAATTAATAAACACACACAACCCTATCCTTTTTTATTTTTTTTTCTTGGACTGTAGTATTTGCAGCACTTTCTTGCACACATCTAGTTCTAAATAACTTTGGTATTTAATGCATATATTTACCTAATCAGGACCTAAGGCACTCAGGATATTTATGTCAGTTGAAGAGGCTCATCTGGTTGGCAGCCACATGCTGACCATATCACCACAAAAACTGTGGTATCAGGAGTCTCCCTTCCATCATCACTGCTGCCAGGACAGAGACAGATGTTCATGACTGACTGCCTCTTGAAAACTGGTCTAATGATGAGACACTTCCTCTAGGACAGAAAAACATCTTCTGGGTCTGTGTAATGCATAAGCTTCCCACCCTCCAGCCCCTGTTGTCCTGAATACGTCCTAACCCTCAGGTTTATGAGAGGTGAAGGAGGGATGTAATCCCTTCTGCTGAAGATGGGCCACTGCATGGAAGGTCATGGAAGATTCAGGAGGTAAGAAAAAAGGAGTCCCAAATGTAACTCAGCAATTAAAGGCAGCCTGTGGATAAGAGAAGCTCTTAATCTGGATCTCTAGCTCCCATTCCTCAATTAGCCTCATTTTAAAAGGGAAAAGTGAGCCCTTCTAAATACATAAAAGTGGCTTTCCTCATAGGAGCTTTCTGGGATGAGGATTTTGAGAAGATAGAGGGAGTGGCCCCTCCTACAAGGTCTTCAAGTCCCTGTGTCCTGAGCCCAGACACTCAACAGACAAAAATGACTGAAATGTCAACCCTGCATGTGAGAGCACATACCCAAAGTAAGCACTCAGTCCAAAGGAGCAGGATGAGACTGCAAGCTGACAGGGGGGAGAGAGATGCACGCTGCAACAGCAAGACAATTATGATTAGTGTGGACAATTATGATTATGATTTAGCCGTAGGATCCCCAATAGCCATTAACCTGATACCACATTTTCCTGACAAAAAAAATTAAAAAGGAAAATTCAGTGGCTGAGCAGCAGCACTGAAACCCAGGGGTAAATGTTTGCCTTGAACAGGGCTGTAAGCCACACAAGAGAGACTAATTAAATGAGTCTCTGGCCCTTAGTTACGACAGAAATGAGAGGAAGGGGGGATTGTTTTGGGGTTTTTAATTCCCCAGCTGAGGAAGAGCAATGTGGGGAGAGGCATGGGGAAAAGGGGGGAAGGAAAAAAAAGATATTCCAGGGCAAAACAGGATTTCCAGGGTTTCTTTTGTTTGAAAAGCCAGCTAAAGGAAAGGAACGCTTCCCCTCCTCTCTCCCAAAGATGGAGCTGTTGGAACAGGAGAGGAGAGGAGAGGCCGTTCGAGCGCACAGACAGGCACACAAAGTTCTGCATTCTGCAGCAGGACTTCCAGGCTTCTCCGAAAACACAACCGCTTCCTTTCTGGAAGGAGAAATAAAAATCCGTATTATTATAGCAGCTGCGTTATTGCAAAATTCTACCCAAACACAACGACTGATATTAAGTATCTAACCCCTCTTAATTGTCTATTTCATGGGCTTTAGATTTCTGGATTGCTAAAATAACCATCTGAAGACAAGACTTCGATTCATTTTGTTTTATTAGTATTATTATTTCCTTACAATAATAATAACACTTTACACTTATACAGCACTCTTCATCTGCAGATACAGACAATGAGGACTGGATTGCTGCTATTTTCCTATCACACCCCACAGATGAGAGGGGATGGAAAATCCTCCGGAGGAAGATGAGTCTGGGGCAGAAATTTCTTGAAACCCTGAGGCTCAGGAGTGATTCAGATGGAAGGGTAACTAACTCTGTGACTGAAAGGTCAGCTACTTTGGTGAATTTCTTTGTTGATAAATATTTTCAAAATATTTTGGCATTATAACTTTCATTGAAATGTTTATTATTAATAGAAACAGTTCAGTAGTGTCATCTGAGCAGTCTCAAAACCAAGAATTTGGGGGTCTGGTTTGATTTCTTTGGAAATGTACATTCCAGTTGAAGGAGAGTTAGACAAATGTGAAGGAAGGCAAATCATTTTATTTAGGACACCAGCCTTGACATACAAAATGCCCTGTTTACTTTTAAAGTCTGTGAAGAATGAATGATCTGGTGCTACTAAAGCCACTCGCTTATGAATTTGTGGGGACTGTATGAAAGTTAATGACTTTTGAAACACAATTTTTTCAGCTCTTTTTCTGTTCAGGAACACATATATTTTGCTGTGAGCAATGCCAGGGAGTGCAGCAAATTCACTCCCATCTCCTTTTGACTTGCAGTTTAGACAGAGACAAGAAGTTTAAAGAAAAAGGAAAAGGGCAGAAGAAAACATGAGGATAACACTTCCCTTTTGCTGTGTGTTGATGTGGGTTCTCCTCCCCAGGCAGGCTAAAACGTCCTTATATAAAAAGAAGGAGACAGTGAGATTATTAAGTATGTTAAAATAAATAGTTATCCCATTATCTCAGTTTATACATGGGGAAAATATGGCCTGGTTTAATGCTCTCTAACACCAGATTTCTTAAATGTGGATGGTCATCTGAGCTCTTCACCTCTCTGGATTAAAAGGATTAAAACATCAGGCTCTTTTAGCTCATGTTTTATTTGCAGTGCTAGCCAAGAGGTGCCTGTTCCTCTCCCCCGACAGGTGGAGAAAACAAGATGAACCAGAAGCACCCCACGTGTGGCACATTTGGGTTGTGAGGCACAGAGGGACCAAATTCTGTCATGTGGGGCACCAACAGCTGTGAGTGCCACCACTTTCAGGCTGTCCGTCACCAAGTGACAAGGTGAAAGCCAAAGTCAGTCTGTGCAGACAAGAACAGTCAACAAAAAACTCCTCCCTGGGGGACACATTCATCGTTTTGCAAGGCATAAGACGTGCACCTTCTCAGCTCCAAGGAAATGGAGCAGCATCACACAGCTCATGGTGATGACCACACTGATCCATGGTGAAGACAGGGAGGGAAGCCAGGACTTGACTCCCAAGACTCTCATCTTACCCTCAGTCACATTCCCCTTCTTCGGGCTCTTGACTCAGTAGCTCTCTGCTGCCCCTGACACAAAAGGAGCAAAATTTGCAGCAGGGATGGAATCACAAAATGCAAAACACTCTGCTTATTTTTTTTAAATAAATACAAAAGAAAAAGCAAGCTCATTTGACCCAGCACATGGCTCTCCCCTTCAGTGCTGCTATTATTCCCATCTTAGACTTTTCCACTTTCTCTCTTGCCAGCAGGAAAGAAGTAACACAGAGATGTTTTATGCCACTGAGACAAAGAGGTATTGATCCTTTTTGCCTCTGGAAAAGGTTTCTAATAATTTCCAGATATATCGTAGATTGTGGTGCTGCTATCTTTAATTAAAACATGACACAGAATAGAAAGCAATTATTTGGAGTATTTTTTCTTCTCTATTTTTTTTTTTTAAGAGTATGTTCATTTCTTTTGTTTTAATGGGCTCTGGTACCAGACTAAATGACTTGCAAGTTGAGTACAAAGAAAGTGGAAAGTGAGAGGAAGAATACTTGCTCTTGTGCTTCTTATTCCTGACATTTAAATTTGGTGTTTTGCCCTTCATATTTAAAGAATTTCATAATCTGTGGCTTGTCAACCCCCTTGGCCAGGGAAGCTGCAGAGAAAAAAAAATCCTCTGCCCAAAGGAAGTCTGTGCTCAGATCAACAAAACATTCCTCTATCAGCACTGGCCCTTTGCAATGACTGCAGCAACACCTCCGTGCACAGGCCTTGGCCCTGTGGATTTGGGAGATAGCTGCTGGCACAATAAAAAGCATAATGTGAACTCAGAGTGACCTTCTTTCTACACAAAGTTCTTCAGGCAGAAGCAGAAGTGAAGAATTGACTTTCTTGTTGGCTGCACTCAGATCTGAGCTCCATTCCAGTCAAAATGGTGGGTAGGATACTCAGGTTATATAATACTGGTAATATTATAATATAATTATTGGAAATAGCTACATGCTGGGTAATTTGTCCATGGACATTAGCTTCATAATTTTTTTATTTTCTTAAAATTGTGGCAATTATTGGTTCATCAATGAATTGCTAAGGCTTCACCAAGTTCACCATGGAGAAATTGTTAAAACAAGGATCTGTTAATACCTTTGATTAAATTAACATTTCTAGAAACTCAAACAGATATTATGCTGGGATTTTCACGTGCTAAATTTGGATGTTTTAAGGATTTTAACCTGGAAAAGACAGGACAAGGGTTCAAGGTACTTAGGGTACATGAAGAGTTTATTATTGTTCCCTGTCTACAGAATAAACACTTCCTGTTAAATGCATCAGGCCCGAGATTTCGCTTTGTCCGGAACATCAATTACACTCCTTTCCATAACTCCAGCCTCACAGGCATTTAAATTTATGATTAATCTTTTCAGGAACACATAGAAATTGAATCAAAGAAGCACTTTGCAAAACAAGCCTGTACAAAACACACGGTTCTCTCATTAGCAGTACAAATGAAATGCACGGAGTGTTTAGGAAGGAGCAGATATCTCCATGCTGTCCTGCTCCTTTAGGAATCCATGGGGACCCTTTGAGTGGTTATAACCTGCCACAGATTTCACAAGACCCACAGGGACTCCTTCCCCCTGACATCCACACAAGTTTGGTGTCAACCTAGTGGGAGAAGGAAAGATCCTGCTGACAGGGTAGGCAGGACTTAACCCCTAATTTCAGATTGTCTTTCACGGGGCATCCTTGCTCCCTACCAAATGAATTTCTACAAGGCTGTAGGTGTACACAAAGGATTCAGGGTTTTTTTCATTGAAGCTTCCCTGTTAGCATAAAGATGCAGGAATTTATTGTCACAGACTCTCTCATTGTAGCAGCTGCAGAAATGCTGTGCAGAAATCAAAATGGAGGCAAATAGTCTCCAAACTATTTTTATCCTAAACTGTCCCAAAGCATAAATGCAAAGCAGTTAAGCAATTCTGCCAATATTGGTGGCGAGCTGGTGACTTTGAAAGCTGATGTTTGAGTGTAGGGGTTGCTATTTATCAGCTCAAGATTACTTCATTACAGCTTGTTGGTTGTCATGTTTTCAAAACAGCAGCTCTTGCAGGACCTGGACAGGATTTTCTTTTTTTATTATGATGGTGATAAGAAAAAAAACAAAACAAAACAAAATCAAATAATTGGTTCTTATATTTGCTTATACATATAACATCTGCTTGAATATTCTTCTGGAAACCTTGCTGTATATATTTCCTTCTCTCATAAACATGTCCTTTCTTTCGTGCCCTATTACTCTGTGTATTTTATTCAATAATAAAATTAAATACAGCAAGGGTTTTTTAGTGATGTCTTTCTCTATCCCGTGAAAAGGATGCTGATTTCATATGCCATAAAGGTTAGCTAAGTGATGAGGGAACTTTCATATGCTTCTGGTTCAGATAAATATTGAAAAACATACAGAGGATGTTTATTCAGCATTTACCTGTGCTAACAGAATCTCTTGAGTTTGATATTTTGGGCAGAAAATGTCTCAGGAGCAGAGCTCTTCCTTGAGAATTCCACTATTACCTCCTGTTTCCTTAAATCAACAGGAAATCAAGAACAATGGTAATAAAGAGTGGATTTTTTGTGAACCTCAGTGAATGATCAGTTTGGGTCAGTGTCATGTCTTGCATTCATGTTGGAGTGGAAAAAGCTCTTATTTTACTTTAATTCATTCAGACACTTCTTGTGTCAAACAAAGCAGTGAAAGACAAAGAAATCCTACCACTATCCCAAAGAAGTGGCAGCAATACATAAGCAAATAAACAAACCATTTGCAAACGACCAAACAAAACAATAACAAAATTTTTAAAAATCCAAACAAACAAAACAAACAAAAAACCAACAAAAAAAAACAATCCCCCCCAAAAAGCCCAACAAAAACCCAAAACAGAACATAACAAACCCACAAAAAAACCCAGCAAATAAACAAACATAAATAAACAACCAAGAAAACAAGAAAGAAAACCAAGCTGAAGGAACTTCTTGAGCTATGGCAAAGCAGAAAGGAAAGAAAAGTTGAATGAGAAACAATGGGTGCTAAACTAATGTGCCAGGGGATGAGCTACAGAAATGGGAGCAAACCACACCATTGAACTCCTGTCAAAGACAAACATATTGCAGACAGTAATGACTCCTTTGTGTGTGCTAGAAGAAATTTCAAAAATGCCCCCTGTACAGTATGTCCCACAGAGGAGTAAACCTGTACATGTGGTCTGAAAGAAAAAACAATTCAGCAAAACCAAAGAGTACAGAAAATGTGAGAACATAGATATGGCTGAACCTGGATGGTACAGATACCAAACCTTACCTGGGGATGTTAATTTGGAAATCACCAGTGTGAAGAACCCCATGAGCTTCTGTGGGCCTGTGGATCTTGCCCAGGTGACCTTCTGAGAACGCTTTACTTTTTCTGCTGCCAGTAACAAAAATCCTCTGACTCCTCCTTAATGGTGAAGAGCTTTGCTCTAAATCTTGATACTTTAGGGAAGGAAGGGAATACTGGACCTTATACAAATCAATTATCAATTGAGTTGAAACTCCTGTTCTCCTGTTTCTTGTCATTATCCTCAGAAAAAAAAAAATCTCAGTTTCAAGTAGATATAAAATATAATATACTTCCTAGAGTACTTTTTCTATTAGTCTATGCTGTAAAAAGTAGCCCATATTACTAAAGCTCCCATCTGCCATAATCTAGTCTTTCAAAATGCAACTGGAAACAAATTTACTAGAAGAAAGTAATTCTCTTTACATTTGCAAAATCTTATTTACAAATCCTCCAGAGCAATAAATCCCCTGTGCATTTTCACGTCGGTACATTGGAATGTTCAGCATTATCCCATAAGATCATATTTGGCTTGAGTGATGGTGGCAAGTGCTGGAGTCATTGTCATGTCTAGTGTGATTTGAGGTGAATGTTCAGACAGTAAAGGGATTTTGAAAGATTTGGGGGTGATACAGAAATACACATGAAGAAGATGAAAAGGAAAAAAGGGGAGGAGAAAAAAAAGTAATCTAATCATTATATGCTCTGAAACTTCTGACTTTAAAAGAATTGTTGAGAAACTTCTCAAGTGGGTAGCCAGGAGTCTAATGACTCCTAAAAAATTATAAAAAGACACTGGAAAGAAAGGAATGAATTATCTGTAAAAAGAATTCATAACGTGTGTTACTGATGCTGCATCAGATGGGAATGTAATTTATGGGTAGAAGATAAAATGGAGGAGTTTGGTAAAACTAAAGATGCTTTTTAAGTTTCATGGAGAAACATGCTAATTGTGAAATTTTAATGAATTGATTAACTGAATTGAATCTACATTTCTGTAAAAGAAAGCCAAATACTGATATTGCAGATCAGACAAAAATGTGGGGAAGAAAGTTAAATTCATTACCTGTTATAAAGGATTCTTATACCATTTATATCACCTCTCTCTCTCTCTCACTATATATATATATATAATGTACATTTCATTGTTTTAATGGCTATCTGATATTTTTCTCCTAGTGATCCTGAGATTATGAATGCATAACATGTAACAGTGCATATGCTTACACAGACACATACAGAAAATGCAAAGGATAGTTTTTGCCTGGGATATGGCATTCCATGTTGGTAGTCGAGATATTCACTACACCAAAAGCTGTTGAAAACATCACCTCCAAGAGATACTCCCTGTTCCTTACACTTCTGCAGGTTAAGTGCCCTCTAAATCCTCTAAGAAGATGCAGATGTACCTCTGAGGAAATCCACAAGTCAGTGCAGAGTTTTAAAAGGTCATTTCATCTGCTTTAATCTCTCCTTGTAACTATTTTAGCTGCTTTAGATATTCCACATTGGAAAGAAGCACATATAAGGCTGAGGCAACATTTGCTTAATGAAAATAAAATCTTTTTTACTGACTCTGATGATCCATTTTGTACCAAATAAAGTTTCCCAAAACTTCTGGCCCCAGACCAGGTCTGAGTTCTGTGTTTCTTACCTGAATCTTCCTTCATAAAAATTTTCAAGAGTACTTGTATGTATTTATGGTAAAATGCACGTAAGCATGTAGGGTAAGTTTAGCATATTAGTCAGTAGTATTGCCATGATTGTTAGCAGCATAAAGTCAATAGATGATATTGAAGGGTGGAGAAGGGAAGGGGGAAAATAAACGACAAAATTAACAAATTTTAGTCAGAGAAGAGAAGGGTTAAACATACTGGACTCAAAAAAAGCACATTATAGCTCCAAGCACTGAGGCAAGATGCACCATGAGGTAGAAACATCCTGGTTGTGTTTAAGGAGCTGCAGCATTTTGCTGATGGGCAAAATGCTTACATCATATGTGAACATGAGCTTTTGACTTCTTTATATGTATGTCTTTCTGGGGGTGAAATGGTTAAGCCAGTGGAGCCAAAAAGAATAGATGAGGTCAAAGTGCTGGAGAAAGGAAATAAAGCATTCCCTATTGCTGATGATAAGCTGTACAGAAAATTCTTTCCTTGACTATTTATCTTGCACCTAAAACCTTCAAAAAATACTTTTAGCTATAAAGAGCTTTAAGTCGATGGACAAGGCTTAACTTGGTCCGTGAGTCTAGTGGGTAATTCACCACCTCCCCATTGATCAGGAAGCACAAATGTCACCACCTGGCGTAATAGTGACCTGTGTTCTTTTGCTGCCAAGATCTGTTGAGCAGAGGCAGCAGAATCAAGGTTGTTCCTCTCACAATAGATGAAATCAGGAGCTGATATCATTATTCTTTATATATGAGCTCAGTTTTCTATGGCTGATAATACAGTTGTCCTCCAGCACTCACCCAAATTGATCAACAAGGGTCAGAAGACCTTTATTTTCAGAGGGAATTATTTGACTTTGGAGATCTGTCTGAAAATTATCTGCTTCTAATTAATCTCTGAGGGCTCAAAATTACTGATAGACTGTAAATGAAACAGAAATCCATTGACTAAAAGACATAATTATGGGAAAGTTTCTATCACACTAATTGAACCGCAGACCTTATTGATGAAACTGAGATGTTTTTCCTGGTTTGGACACCGTGGACTTTGGCCCTAAGGAGCACAGCAGGGCCCTGTTGTCTGCCCCACACCTGTGCATTGTGCAGGGGAGTGGTGTGGTCACACAGGAACAAGCAGAACAGGTGTGGCAGATCAAGATGCCACACCATGCAGGAAAACACCATGTGTACTTCTTGGACCAACCACGTTGAAAAGGGAGAAGATTTCCATCTATTTTAATGCCTCTGGAACAAAGCAAGTGAAACACCTACAGTGTATAACAGATGCACAGATTTAACTTAGGTGATTAATGTATTTCGAACAGAGAACTGTCATCTCAGGTCCTATATGTTTTTATCTGCTTTAGTGCTGCACACCTGTGGTTTGTCGATAAAGCATTTACTTTGCAATGGGGACAACTGCCAGGTTTAGGGCTTTTGCTCCTTAATTACCACCTGACTTCACTTCATACACCTGTGCATATGTGTACACATCATGATATGCTCAGGTAAAATTGCAAAAATTAACAAACAATGACAAGAAAAAATAATAATAGCATGCAGGGTGAGACAAATGCACCGTTTGTGGACAGTGTGAGGTCTTTAAACTTGTGTATCTGTGAGAAACCCAGAGCACTGTAACAGAGGACCCACAGTTTTACGATATGATCATATGCCTTTCTTTAGTCACATCATGGACTGGGGTACATATCAAGCTTCAGAAAAAAAAAACAAAAAACCAAACAATAAAAAACAACCGTGAATAATAACCTGTCATCTCAGTACAGGAGCCCAACTGCTTCTGTTTTGGTAAACACAAAAAGACTTATAACAACATAACCAAAAACCAGGTGTGGGACAAAAACAGTAAGTTGTAAAAATACAAAAATTCCAAGTGTCAACTGTCTTTTTATCACCCAGATGGTGATATGCTTTTAAAGCCAGAAATTGTCCCATCTAACTTAAGAAATCAATTTTTACTTTAAGTATGAAACTTCCATTGATTTTCACTTCAGAGGAGTACATATTTCTGGTATAACTATTACCACTGCATTGCAATTAAAAAGATAAAATAGCACCTTTTTGTGAAGGTATTAAAATTGAAGAGCTGGACATTTAAGCTTGAAATGTAGTTTGCACTGGCCTAGAAAACAACATTGCTCACTGACAAATGACTATGCAGTTCTTGTGAGTTTATCTCCATGGAACAATAATTCTGCTATAGATCATAGTCATAAGGTCCAAAATATTGGCCACCACATTTATGCAACATGATGTTTCATGACCTATCAAACCAGATCACCATCATAACCAGCCATAGATAAAAATGCATGCCTGCAACTTCTGGAAATTATTTCAATAGAAGATTTATCTACCTTAAGGCTTGCTGGTAAAATACTCATATTACAGTTGATGATTATTAAAAATATATATGCAACTGTACATTTCATGTGTATTTACGTACCTGAATGTTGTCATCACAGAATGGGAGACAGACAAGCCTATTTTCATCACTATTTGATTATTATATGGATTCTTTCTCTTGTTCAGAATGGCTTGAGTTAACCCACATTACAATCTTAAATCACTAGCTATGGTCTCAGTTGCGTAGCTGTGCTGTTTAAGGTACATATGAAGACAGATAGCAACAGAAAAGACAAAAATTAAGAAAAAACTCTGATTAAAACAAGACAAAATGTACCAGGGAAAATTCACTCACCTCTCTTGGAAAACTTAGCTCTTTTATGTGTATGTGATTGTATGTTCGTTCTCCAATTTCCATTGAACTACATTTTCCTGCCTAGGTTGTTGGAAAGGCAAGAGATGGCAGTATTGACACATCTATGAAAGCCAGCAGTTCACTGAGCAAACTAGAATATCAGGATTCTTCTTCTTCACATTTATTTTATATGGTTTCTTTTTTGTGCTCCTTTTCCCCAATTTCAATACATATTTTCTTAAAAAAAAGCAAAAAGAAAAAGTAAACCAACCCAAAAGTCACAAACCGAAATCACCCCAATACTCTTCCCACCACTCCCCTTGAAAAATTCTCTCCTTCTGCTCCTGCTAAACCAAGGGAAATATACAGAGAGGACAATTTGGAAGATTTTCTGTTATGTTGAAATAAAGGATCAAAACCAAAGAAAAACACAGAGAGAGGGAAAAAAGCAGTGGGAGGAAGCAAGCATGATAAATTACTGATTACTAAATGGAATTGTTTCAATCAGGAGCTTTTAAAAAAAAA
>VWZS01009582.1:75293-101958 GCA_013397075.1 Rhabdornis inornatus
AAAAAAAAAAAAGACTCTTCTAGACTCCTGGTGTCTACGTGTACAAAGAAGAAATAAAGGTGCAGAGAAGTATTTCAACCACCAGCTTGTAGCAGATGTGTTTGTCTCACCCAGTAACATATCTCTAGATGCGGTCAAGGAAAACAGGTGCAGAATATTCACTCCTAGTTTCAAGATATTGCACTGATTTTCTCTTCATGTCCATAGACTTTTTAATTCGTCTCGATCTTTATGATCTCTTTTGGCTTAGTGATGCCCTGTGCCAGTAAGTACCATAATCCATTTATGAGTAACATTTTTGTGTTGATTAGATAATAATGAGCTGGCTTTCATATTCAATGAATATCTACTTCATCTTCTAAGCAGTCTATTATCTCTGCCAGACAGAATGAGAGATATTTTTGCTTTGTCTTCTTTTACATATCCTATGATTCTTTCAAATCTCAAGACAGAAACAAACAGGTCACTGAAACGTTGGTCTATCCTTTTTTTTTTTTCTCATTTTATGACATTGCTGGTTAGCCTGTATCTCAGGAAAGTTCAGTAGAAAGCTCTCTCCATTTTTTCCAAAGCTGGTGGTCATGGGACCAATAACTCTGAAGCTGTTCACGTACTTCATTATATCATTTCTTTGGGAAATCCCACGTGAAGAAGACAGATGAGAAGTTCTAAAAAGTGTTTTAAAGTCGATAACTTAAAGATCACCTTCAAAAATCCTAGAGTCTACTTGTTCATGGTCAAGAGAAATTATCCCAGACCCAGGTCTGACAATTAAATAATTTTACTCTGGGCTGAAGCTAGGATTCCTCTCTTGCTATCAAACTTTCCTATAGAAAGTGACTTATCATTTTCTTAGATACATTAGCAGAAACACAAAGATTTTGGGAAGGAACTTAAATTACTGTTCTCAAGCATCAAATCCTCAGCTTAACCCTCAGTGAGTTTAGGTAAGCATATCTAATGGGCATCCAAGTTAGGTGCAGGTCTCATTTCCTCACCTCCTCATTTTAGTCTCAAAAAGCAGAAATAAACAGAAATCTGAGAGTCTACTCTTTGTGTTCTCGATAATACACCTATAATTTTATTTTTTTGGTCTGTTGATTTTAACTGGTCCAGCTTAAAGACCTCCTCAGAAATGTTAGTCATGGATGAGAGTTCCTTTTCTGCCACCTACACAGGGATATCACTGGCTCTCCATAGAAATCTTCCCAATGGGGACAGTGTTGCAATGCAAACTGCAGCCTGGACTATTGAAGTCAAGCCTGAATTCCCAGCTTTTTCACTATCAGTGTTATATATTGTGTGACCATGGGCAAGGTACTTAATTTTTCCGTCTGAACCTGTAAAATGTGGTAATAATGTTTCCTTCCTCACACCTTTCCTCTCGCATATCTGTTTGAAACCTCAGTCATGTCATGGGCTGCGTGTTGGAAATGACCTACTGTAAGTTAATTGCAAGATCGCAGCTATGGATTGTAAAATCCTGGTGGGAAGGACTTGTAATCTTTTTTAATAGCATCTACCAGACTGGGGACCTGATCTTGGCTGAGGCCTCTAGACCCCAACCTAGGCTTAAGGTAGTAAAAATCATATTACACCTAGTATTCATGTCATGGGGGCAGATATTTTGCCTTAATTTTTACTTCTCCTAGCCAAGCTTCTGTCAGATCACAGTGCAGTTTTCAGTCAAGGATTTTTTACGTTTGTTTGTTTGTTTGTTTTAAATTAATTTTGTCTTCTACAAGACCGAGCAGAATATGTTTTAATTATAATTTATGTCACCTATGTATGTGTGTGTATATATAGTTATTTATTGGTTATTATTATTGTGGGTTATTATTACCTATTTGATAATTCCATTCAGAATGAAGGTGCAGCGAACAAGACATTAAGATCAGAGCTGGCTTTGAACATCGTATTTTTCTAAATTTTGTCTTTCTCCCTAATCTCTTTCAGTTATTTCCCTCCAAAATCATCTCTTGTGCCAAGGAACCTCTCTTGCATCAGAAAAGTATCCAAAATTTTGCAGCAAATTTCCTATCCAAGAATTTGCAGCAAATATGGTTGTGAACATGTGAAGAAAAACTTCATTCTTGCTGCAGCATCCTGTTTCATTCTGATATAAAAGAGAGAGAGAGAGAAGGCAATGAGGAAAGAAGGGAGAGAAATAACCTCTTAAATCATAAGCTCTTCATGCATGTATACCCAGTACTTAGTACACAGTCTCGTCACCTTGACATTTATTCAGCTTGCTGGAGACTCGTGTGCCCTCAGTCAAAGCTAATTAACACTTAATTGACTTCATGAGAATTTTGTTCAGCAGTTCTGATTTGCCACTCATTGTGAAACATGTAGCTGTAACTTTTGAGAGCTCAGCAGTTGTGGGAGGTTTGGCAGGTGTCAGGGGAGCCGGAGAGCGAACTGGGAAAGTGGAGTGGAGGAGTTTGTGTCTCCCTCTTTTTTCTTCCTCTGTCTCTCATTGAAACTGATACAAGGGCACAAGAGTAACGAAATAAGGCATTCAATAAATTGTCGTTGGGGATACATTTTATTTAGCTAAAAGCACAATTTACAGTAGTTGAAGTTTGATTGATCTGTTGATAAACACTAATGTTTTGCAGCTGACAATTTTTCCATGTTAATTTCCTTAACTTTGGCAGTCCTGGCTGGCAGGACCCTATAAATAGTATCAGTGTCATCATCCTTTTTAAGTTATTAATGAGCCATCGTGTTTATAGAGGTTGGGATTTGGGGACAGGTTGTGCTTGACTGCAGTTTCTGACATTGATGCGTTAGCAGTTGGAACTGGGGCTAGATTAGACCAAGGAGGGGAAAAATGGAAAAGAAAAGAGAGAAAAGGAGATGGTGCTAGCCAAATGCATTTGGAGTGGACAAGAACTGTTAATAATTAAAAGATAATTAAAAGTATAAAGGAAATTACAGGATACCATACACAATCTGCTCTGATGCTGGTGCCACTTGAAATACACGTCTGACTAATTATCATTTCACCTGTGATGGAAGATCTGTTTCTTTTCAGCCCTCCTTCCCACTGTGCAGTGCCTTAGCCTATGTCCAGACTTTTATGATTGCCAAGGACTGACAAGACACTAGAGAAGGCATGACTAATTAACTAGGCCAAGGCATCCACTGGCTGGATTCACAGAAACTTCAGTCAAAGCTGCCAGACATGTAAGTACATGTTTGGATAAGGATGTCCTTCTCCAGTTGTGATGTTCTAATGAGTTGTTAAATATTTGCTGAGTATTAAGTAGAAGGTGATTTGTGCTAGCAAGTAGCATGGTATCATTATTTTTTATCCCTTGAAAAGTCAGTGCCTCTTTCTCTGTTTCGTAGATGGGCACATCACAAACTCCTTCCGCCACTGAGTAAATGACAAGCTGATGACATTGTGATAGCCTCCAGGCTCTCTAAGAAATTCTGGAAGAGCCCTGAATGCTACAGTAGGATGACATATGCCAGGAGAGGAACCTTTTGTCTTTTCACAGAGCCATCAACAGTCTTGGGTGCAAATCCTTCAACTAGACTAACGTCAGCTGTGATTCTTCTGGTGGCAAAATACACAAAACATGATCTTCTAGAACCATTTTGCACACTCTGGAGCTTCCCTTTTCTTTCATCTTCATTATACTTACAGAGAATTCTATTTTCTTTGAATTTAATAGTATTTTTTCCCTATATAGAGGTTTATATGTATATGTGAATGTAAGTGCACATATGTATGTTATGCACACGTATGTGCCCACACAGAAAGAATACATGCATGTGTATACACAAAACTAAAGGTGTTAAAAGAAGCCATAATGTGTATAAAAATCCAGCTGTAACAGTACTCGCATTTTAAGGAGTTATCAAAACATTTCTACTGTAAAGAGTTGCCTTTGTAAGCAAAGGCCTAGAAGAGACCACTAATATCACAAAATAGGGTGCTTTGCATTTAAAAATAGCATGGACTATTTTTGTGGATAGGATAGGATTAATCTAATTCTTATTTAAGTATGTATTTACTTTAGGGGACAAGAGTTTGTTTATTTGCTTGTTTGAATTTGGATCAGGAGTGTCTTTCCAAAACAAATTCCCTGTTCTTCCTCACTGGCTATGCTTTGGTTCAAAATGTGGAATATGCAAACTAAATTGTCCACCAATTAAACCACACTGTAAAATGTGCTTCTAGAGCACAGCCACAACCACCTTTTGCAATCCAACCACAAGTGGACATTTAGCCCACAGCACCACAGCAGGGCTGAATTGAGGTGGAAAACCCAGGGGCATTATGGACACCAGCTCCTCAGCAGCACCACAGCTCCACTCCTGTTGGTCTTCTCTGCATGCTAAGGCAGACATATCTCAGCAGATCACTGATTTAATGGCTCCTCTTCAGAACACAATCAGAGATCAATGCTTACAAGGCTACTGCATCTCCCTCACTGTGCATATTTACCCAAAGAAATAAATATTCTGTAAAGAAGTCATACTTCAGAGAAGGTATAGAGTCTAAGAACTATTTACTGGTGAATTTAAGATACATTTCTCTTAAGCACCTTGATCACCTCTCTGAGATACCTAATTATCTCGGTGCACATAACTAAACACAACTTAGCATGGATTTCCTTTTGAGGGTCAAGGGAGTGAAGCATAAGTATCCAATCAAACAATTTTGCAAGAACTGATGTTTTTTTATTTGATTAGTTATAAATTCTATAAGAAAGACATTCTGTTTTTTGTGTATGTGTTTGTATAGCACTAGCTGCAATAGCTTTTTCGTTACAGAGCCACTTAAAGATTGGTACTAATATGAATATTACTACTCCAGAGGTGAATAATCTTTTCTGAGCTAGCAGAAGAAAATCTATGTCTTAAGGATAAGCGCACAAAAAAAAAAAAAAAAAAACAACAGCTACCATATTTGCCACGGTATAAAATGGTTAATTTGGCTATGTAATATATGGGAGAAGACACTACGAAAATCTTGATAAAGAATGAAAAAAAATACAATCTAGAATTCAATATGGATTCAATTCAATGCTTAAAGCTATAAGAAACACACCAAATAATAGTGAAGTCTTACTCATCACTTTTATCTGTTTCATTTATTTTGCACGCAACCAAGTACTAAAACATACATCCAGTACCTGAGGCAACTTGCTTCACCTTACTGCAGTAAAAGATTCATAGGGAGTTCAATTATAGAATGATTGGCTAATTTCAATAGCTTGTTTTAGCTATTAAGCCCTCCACAAAGACTTTATGAATGTTCTAATGAATACCTTGCAAGACTTTCAGTGTAATGAAATTTGTATTAAAACACTAAAAGGAGTGTCCTGCAATGTAAGGTCACTTCCATTTGTTCTCATTACAGTCCTAGAAGGACAAAAGAAGAATACCTGGTTTCCTTCCCCCCCCCTTTTTTTGGCTGCAGAAGGAATGTTAATTTTGAGCCTATAACTTGAAGTGGTAACTTGTAAGTAACAACATCACTGGCTTATGGTGACCTAGAAGATTGTTGGATAATATTGTCAAATTGAGCTTAGCCTGAATAAATTCACACTTTATTTGTTTTCAGGTAGTAGTACAAATAGTATTCCAAAACTTGAGATTGAGTTACAGTAGTTGGGGGATGTTGGAGGATCCCTAACAGCTCATACAAAACAAGGATAAATAAGGGAGATCACGATTAGAAATAAATGATATGGGAATACCTATCTGTTAACTAGTGCAAAGAGGTACATGACAATTTCAAGACCATCCATACCATTTGAGAAATAGCATATAAAGGCATACTGACTCACTAAAACTGTGAGTAGTCATTCAGAGATAATAAGCCCAGCAGTGTATCCTTGAAACATAGACCTATAAGAAGAAAACACTGTTCAAAGATCTGTAACATTAGTTATTAAAAAAAATAAAAAAAAAAATTAAAAACTCTGCATTTTCAGGATATTGATTAATATATTTTAAGTAAGTGGCTTCCAGGGAAGAGGATCATGACATTCCCATGTAGGCCTGAAGGTTTTCATCCCTTCTCATGGGGTTTAACTGGCTCAACAACACCGGCATGAGAGGCAGCTGTCATGTGTTAGCAGATGTCAAAAAACATCAAAGACTCATCTCTGGGGCCTTCTAGCACAGGACTGTGCATGATCCACAAAGGTGCATCAGACAGTGTACAACTGCCCCTCAAAGAGAGGTACCTGTGTGTTCCCACCTTAATCTGGACATATATCAACCCACTGAACTTCATTTTGTGGGGGCTTCTCCCACCTTTGATGGTCAAGACTGCGACCATCATTTCTCATGGAAGTTGCAGCAATCAAGTCTAACTGCTGGATCCATGGGTGGTGTTATCTTTTCTTTCCACTATCTACTCTTATCTTTTCTTTCTCTTTCTCTCTTTTCATCACATATGTTCTTCAGTGATGGATATGTGGTCAGACACAGACAGAGTTCGAGTTAATTTCTGTGCCTTTTCATATAGACTGAACTTGTGGCCTTACTTTTTCTAAGTTGTAGCATTGTGGAACTGTGAGGGGTTTGTCTCTACAGACATGAGACACTCACAGAACTATCCTGAATTAATTATTAAAGTGGATTATTTCAATCTCATTAAACTGTCATGTGGATCTCTGACTGAAAATTGAAGTGGTCTTACTTTGATTTTTTTATTCCCTTCCAAAGTTACACAGAATTAAGGCTATTTGAATTTCGAGTAAATTTCCAAAGAGAGATCTTAGGTCATTCCAGAATAAATTCACTGATAGGTTCAGGTTAAATTACCAAATGGATCCAGGGGGATGAAAGCAAGTATGGATCAATCTCAAGTTTGTTATATTTAGGTAAATATGAATCAATTATTGATATTTATTGTTAAATGCTGTCTTTATTTGAGCATGCAGCAAGGACAATAGGATTACATGCATGTGGCCACTTATACTAGTTCAACGGATAAAAATAGCACATTTTTGTGATGGATGGCATTATCTCGTGGTCTAGTAACTTTTAAAGTCACTCAAAGATGTATTAGAAAAAAAATAGTTTTCTGAAGCCTTGGAACCAACCTTCCTTCCTTCCTTCCTTCCTTCCTTCCTTCCGTATTTGCAGAGTGTCTCCTCTCCCTGCTTGTATGCATCATTCAGCCATGCACATGCTGCTCTACATGTGCCTCTTACCCATGAATTATCCTCAAAATCTTCACCCAACTCCATGCCCAGGGGTCTGAAGCTGTGTAAGTGATAGCTACTGAAGGTCGTTAAGAGACTTATTTGATTTTGCTCTGAAATGTGCGGAGAGCCCAAACGGCTCCATGTTGTATCTTTACTCTGGAGCAACCATAAGTGCCAGAGGGCAGTAAGAGGAAGTTGAAGGACACCTCAGAGCACAGGGCAAGCACTTGCCAAACATCTGCATTGAGGGTTATGTAAGTAATTGTAACTATGGACATCTGCTTCCAAGCTGCCTTTATATTTGAGTCATTTCTGTATGAGAATCACACCATCATAAAATAGCTTTCTAAAACTGTGTCCCCAAAATCCTTATTTGTAGCTGCTGACTATACGAGAACACAAGATTCTTATCTTAGGTACACAGAACCAGTGCAGATGAAATGAATCTTACGTTTTTAGTTTGATTGTCTTGCTGCTGTGCTGCATTATTGGGTTATTTTTTCACTTATGATATATTACAGCCTTGTTTGCCCTGAGTGAGAAATGATCAACATATGACAGTCTCTTCTAAAGTTAATTTTAAAGATGGAAAAATCTTACAGTTCAATTTCCTCATAACGAGAGGTCCCATTTGCTAGACTGGTGCTTCTTATCCATTTACATATGGATAATAATATACTCTGTCAAAGATACCTTTCCTGAAAGGTATTTCCGGAAAGAATGAGTAAGCCACAAAGTGGTGGAGGAAGTGACTTTAGACAGGTTATAATTACCTGAATAAAAATAGTGTTTATTCTCACTGATATTACGATAAGATGGTCATGAGACTTATTCTGATACTCAGTTCATTCTCATTATGTTTTGTTCAGCAAATAGCCAAAGAATAAATATCTGATTGAAGTCTGCTCCATTCACAGCTGAACTCTTGGTTGCTTAGAGTGAAAAGGACTTGTAGGCCCAGATCAAATGTTGCAGCTCCTAGAAAGTAACAATATTCTGAAATATGTATTTTCCTCTTAAATTACATTTTTTCTATCCAAATTCAGGAAAACATAATGCTTCCCTTATGGAACAGACCACCATAACCAATCCCTATTCTTTATCCAGTATTTTTTGCTAATTTCTGGGGTTGAAAACCAACCAATTTCCAGCTTATAAAGAAGCATTGTTTTGAAATACGTCATGAATCCCATCCCTGTGGTCTCAAGAGGGCCTGAAAATACAACCATGGGTGTCCAGAATAGCATAATTGTGCTGAACCCCTAAACATAGCACAAAAGTGAGATTTTATTTTTTTTTTTGCCATGCAGAGTCTACCTCAACCTGAATAACCTGCTCTTGAATAATTTTTGTTTGTGGAGTTTGAAAGTATGAGGGAGAAATAGAAGACAAAGGAGGGAAATGGAGAGTTCAATGAGAACGCTTTGGTGCTGCCTGACACTTAAGTTTGGGTGAAAAAAAAGTGCAATAGGGATGTGACACTAAAGACTTTATTTCTTCACGAAACACAACTGGAATCAAATTAGATATGCACATTTCACTGGGAATAGCTCACAAATAATTCTCCATGGCCATATGCACTTCATTCAGTCCAGAGTTAATTTTGCATTTTGTTATCCTCAGAGGATAGTTTAACTTTAGTTCTCTTCTAAGGATGTAATGAATAGCTAAGAGAGTGGTTGTGTGTATATGTGTATGTGAAAGAGAAAATATTTGTTTCTTTTTAAAAGGAGGGAAAAAGGAGATGGTTTTCTTTCTGGCTTTTATTCAGGATACTATGTGTTAAGAATCTCTTGATTTAAGACAATTTACTTTAAATTCTGGATTAAACATATTTCTGTGTCGAAACAGCAATTCCACGTGCTCAAAATGCAAATTTTCCACATGCAGAAATCACAATTTTTCTTTAACAACTAATTGCTTTCCATTAGCTAAAGCGTTTCCACAGTTCAGTGCTACTAAAGATATCACAGTAAAATCTGATTTTGCCACGAATAGGAAAATGGCAGAAAGTTTCGTAAACCCAGGCTTTACATTTGAAATGAAATGTGCTAGTTTAACTTATTATGTGAGGCTCTATCATTATAGAGAAAGATGAAAATATCATACCAGAATAACTGCGTGGTCTTGAGGACAGGAAGAATTGAAACCAAATTAATTTAACAGACTCAATTGCCATATTCTCTCCAAGGATAGCAAGAATCTTGGTTTTAGAATGAAGACTGATAGAGATGAAGATAATCTTGGGTGCAGCTATTTTTTCACCAATTATTATTATCAGTTTAATTTGGATAGTTGTAGGATTCTGGGGATACAAGGAAGTAGAAATGTCGTTTGTACAATGTACTTGTGTGGCTTGATAAGAAATACCAGGAATAATTATGGGAGCAAAATCAAATGGGAGAAAGCACAAAGAGGGACTGTCACATAAACCAGAGAATGGGGAATCCACTGAACTACTGTAGATGAAAGCAGCTGGGTGCTTTTAGCCTGGCAAAATAAAAGATGACAGAATACGACTGCAGCAAATAAACATTTTGAGAGGGTAAACATTAGAAAGCTAGACAGGCAGTAGACTTAGAGGGAGAAACATGCCAGTAGAAAAGGAAATACGTGTATAATGGCTGGAAAGCAAATAAGCAAAGGTTTAAAAAATATTTTTTAAGAACAGAAGAAAGAGGCTCAGGAACTCACTTGGTAATATGGTCACAGAAGCAAAACAAAGGTGAAATGGTTGAGTTTTCAGTGTTGCCTGTATGTCACTTTTGCCTGCAAAAAGCAAGTCTGGACTCTGTGTCTCAGGAGGTACCTTACTGCCAATGTCCTGAAGCCTGTTGCAACTTTTGAAACTTTGAGGTTTTGATAATTCAATTTTTGAAGGGAATATGTGAGCAATATACAATGCAACCACAGACAACTGCATAGAAATAACGAGGAATGTGAAGTATACCACCTATGTATACCTGAGTGGGTAAAATTGTGAGTAAATGTGTGGTCCTGAAATAACCCAGCTGACTGAAACTTGCTGAGACAATGCATTAGAAATGAGAGGATACTTTCAAAATCAGGAAACACCACTTAAGTCTGAAAGGCATGAAGAGAGAAATACTGCATATTACACGTATAATATTGAGAACTGAAAATAACTTTGAATTTAATTTACAAAAAATAACAAGTAAAATTATTTTCATCTTCACTACTTTTTCCTTTTTCATACTGAAGGAACGATGTAAGAACATAAGCAGAACAAGTCACTCTATTTGATTTCATTCTAATCACTTCTACAGTTATGAAAAATCCAGGACCACTTTTTAGATGTGAATGCAATTTTTATGGATTACTTTTAAAATGAATGAAAATAATCCCTAAACTGAATGAGAAAAGGATTTCCTGAAACTCTATATAGAGTTTCACAAAAGAAAAAGAAGAAAAAGCAAAACAAACCCACGCTGAATAAATAAGTAAGTCTCAATTCAGTTTTGTCAGCTTTTGTGTTCTTTGGTTTCTGTGTAAAATTTAATGCTGTACAGAAGTTTCACATTTAGCACCTTGTTGCTTCTCTGCTTTTATCCTGCTGGCAAAAACTGTTGTTTTTACATATGGTAACTACTCATGGGACATTGGGCTAAAAAATAAAAATAAAACTGTTTGAAATTCTGATGCATATGCTGAGAAGCACTTGATTGAGACAAAGATGCGGATGAAATTTGGTTTCCAAATTTTCAGCTTTTTAAAATAACCATCAAGCAGTCCTGGTCCCTAAAGGTTTTTATTTTTCATGCATGAAAATTCAGTTTATGAGCAAAACATTTTGTTGGGTTCCAGTCACAGCTCATTGGGTGTTGTTCTTCATTTGTCTTCACCACTGGAAGCAACTGTCTAAAAAAGCTCTGCACTCTATTGACTTCATAAACATGTGAGCTTGAACACCAATAGAGTGTCTCAGCTTGCCACCTGTGATCTTTTCCTCTGGAGAGGACCTTTTGATTCCAAGTCTGTTCAGCATGTATGGAAAGCAACGTTCAACAAACTGTGTGAAAGCAGCTGTTTCACACAGGGAAGGGTTTTTTTCCCCGTCTGTTATAAACCCTCTTACCCATTCCTAACCTCTATAGTGTTAATGTGCCATGCTTGGGAGTTGTTTCTGGTCAGGTATGGAAGGTGAATTTTGTGTTTTTGTGTGTGTGTCTGTGTGTTTATTTATCTAATTTTATATATTTTCAGGAAGATCTAAGTGAAATAGAATCATGGAATGATTTGGGTTGGGCAAGGAGGGACTTTGAAAATTATATTGTTCCAGCCACCCTGCCATGGTCAGGGACACCTCTCCTTGCACATTCCACCTTCCCCATCCAGCCTGGTCTTGAACACTTCCAGGATGGGGAATAGACTCCAAGTCTTAGACAAGATCCTCATCCAGATTTTTCTGGGGTGAAGTTCGGTCTCTATCTGTCTATTATGGTTACTTTAAATAATCAATCTGTCTTTCTGCTCAGTGCATGCTGTTTCACTTACACATATATCTGGCCTGTAAGAGGGGAGTTGTATCTAGGTGATCTTTAAGGTCGCTTCCTACCCAAACCATTCCATGATTCTCTAAATCAAAGGGAATTAATAGCTAATGGATATCATTCTTGTTTACAGGGCAACAGGTACTGAGTAAGGCTCCTTGCTAGATTTTATCTCCTAAAGAGATGTGGTATGTTGGACAAAGTTCCTTTTTATCATGAAAAGTCTTTACACAGAGATTTTGAAGACATATCCATGTTGGGAATTGAATGTGGGGAATTCCTGACAGGTAGTTGTGTTGAATGTGAATCTTCTCCCAGCTCTTTCTGGTTGCTAAGTAAAAAGCTGCTTACACATAGATGCAAAAGGCACAAATATCAGGAAAGTATTTTTTTTCTCTTTATTAAGAGCTATCACAATTAAGAACAAGGCAGATAAAGGAGAGGATTGTCCTGCTCTGCTCTGACTGGGTGCAAACTCACCTTGAGTCCTCGGTGCGGTTTTGGGTGCCACAACATAAAAAAGATACAGAGCCATTAAAGAGTGTCCAAAGAAGGGACACAAGGGTAGTGAAGGGTCTGGAGGGGAAGCTGTGAGAGGAAAGGCTGAGGGCACTGGGTCTGTTCATCTGGAGAAGGGGAGAGTGAGGGGAAACCCCAGCGCAGTTATAACTCCTTGTGAGGGAAGAGGAGGGACAGGCACTGATCTCTGCTCTGTGGTGACAGGGACAGGACCCCAGGGAATGGGCTGGAGCTGTGTCAGGGGACACAACACAGTTGTTTAGGTTGGATATTTGTAAAAGGTCCTTCCCCCAGAGAGTGGCTGGGATCTGGAACAGGCTCCCCAGGGCACTGGTCACAGCACCTAGTCTGTTGGAATTCCAGGAGTGTTTGGACAAGGCTCTCAGGAACGTGGTGGGATTGTTGGAGTGTTCTGTGCAGGGCCAGGAGTTGGACTCAATGATCCTCATGAGTCCACTCCAACTCGACATATTTAATGGTTCTATGAAAGGACTTACCCCCATCAATACTCCTGAGGACTGGTTCAGTCAAAGACTCAAAAAATTATTTTCATGAGGAAAAGAGATAGTAGTGTGGAGAATGCTTTCCTGGCTTGGGCTCAGTGGTTGATGCAAGAAAGGAGAGGGAGAAAAAGGTTTTGAGAGATAAGCATGGGAATAACTGAGAATGATTTCCTAATTGTAGTGTGTTCAGGTACAGAAAAATAAAGAAACAGTGATAAGAGCTCCTGGCATTCCTCTAAGTGACGGTAGCCAGTCTGGCTGCATAATAAAGAGTTTAGAGAAATTAGGACCTGAACAAAAAGCCTGGCCCATATGTTAGTCTTTATCTTGTTCCTCCAAAGGGCAAGTATCCTCTGTTCAGAGAGAAGCATAAATAGTGACAGAAAATGGCACACAGCATGCAAGCTTGTTTACCAAGTAGTACGGCTTCTTTCCAGTTTTGTTTTCATGGAAAAATAGTGTCGTGTAATTGGGAAAAGAAATTAACGAACTTCCATCACACTTCACCTTTGTTTAGAAACACAGATCCTCCAAGAACAATGCCTTTTATTTCACATTAAGGGAAACATTATTTTCTTGCTGTTTGAACCAGATCTGAATATTAATGGCATAATATTGGCTTGATAGTTTCTCAGCATCTTCTATATGATGCTCTGCTAAAAGACCGTAATAACTATAATAACAGAAGACAAATCTCCCTCCTGTACCAGTGAAATCAAAGGGTTGTCTGCTGTGTGGCTGTGCTCTTTGGACTGCTGGTTCTGTTTCCAAGGCATTTCCAAGGCTAGGAATCTTTTCTCTCCCTCCAGAAATTAATGCTGGTAGAAATGTGCTGGTACAGTTTTGTACAGAGACAAAAAGTGACTTAATGAATAATATAGGTGCATCATGCAGAAAGAGTGAATTCCAGCTGTGGCAAGTTCAGCAAGATTCCTGCTGGCTTTGCTGGCAAGAGATCCCACTTCAGCAGAGGGTCTATTATGTCCTTACCAGGTACATCCACCTCCTAAGGACTGGGAGGTTCTGCTTTGAGAGTTGGCCTCAGCCACGTTTCTTTCACATGGAGACTTCTTAGTGAATGGATAACAGTATTAATATTGGAAATTTCAGTCAGTAAAATTTCTTACCCTTATCTTAGTCATACTTCAGTGATGTAGTAAAGAAATTATTTCAGTTTTCTGAAGGATGGGTGTGGACAATTCTGGAGAATTCTCTCTCTTTAAAACCACATAGGCTTTTAAGCTTTCTCTACCATCTTAACACTTTGGCAGGCAGCAAAACCTTCAGTTGGAACATGTAATAAATCCAAAACAGACTGAAACTTAAGGATTTCAAATAAATGGCCTGATGGTCAAAAGGACTGATCTCCTGGAAAAACATAGCTCTACCATCTTAATATGTGTTAAGAAACTGCATGTTAGGCTGTAGTTTCAGAAAATCTTAGTTAAGAAGATTAACTAGAATAGGAAAGGTTAAATCTTCTTTATTTTCTGGCAACAAGTGTGATGAATTCATTAGTAAAGAAAATGCAGTAACTGAGCTCTGCAGAAAAGCTATTTTTCCAGAACTCTTAGTAAAGGGGAAAAAAAAGAAGATTCTGTCGAAACCTTATATTTTTTTGTCTGGAAAAACTGATATGAAGGATTTTTCTTTTCCAATTTAGTTTACATACATTAAATTGTGTTTTGCAAAAATATCTGCAAGCTTTTGGTTCAGGCAGGCTATTAAAATAACGTAATAAAAACAAAAGCCAATATATTATTTGTTATTATTGTGGCTTTTCTTAATGGCACTGGTTCTGAGATCTGTGATATCAAACAGCTTAGGCTTTCTGGAGGAATTTATGTAAAATAAATACTCTTTCTGCAGCACATAATTTCATATTCGCAACTCACTCCTGTCACTCCTGTCTAGAACTAAAAAAAAAAAAAAAGGTCTGTACAATTATTTGAAGATCTGAGTGGAGAGTTAATCAGTCATTTGCTGCAGAAAAGAATTTTTCACTTTTAATACCTAGTAAAATATCCATTCTATTTTATTTTACCCCTAAGTATCATAACACAAATTATAAACAATTAATACAATCTCTCATTGGACTATTTGGCTGTACAGATGAGATGATGGTGGAGAACACTAACTCAAATAATGGCATCTAAATGTAAAAGGGACAAGCTTTGATGAGTTTCAGAAATCTTAGAAAAATTTGCATTGAAATTTATTGATCTGTGCCACAGCTCTCTAAAGCAGAATGTTTTTGTCTTCAGAGGGTCTGGAGTCCAACCTACACAGGGAGTTTTTCCCTGTGTTCGATTCTGGGACTGTTTTTCTTCACTATTAATATATAGACCTATCGTGGAAGAGAGATAGTATTTATGAACTGAAAAGACAGAGCCAAATATTCCTGTTCCCATGCTAAATGACCAGCGAATTATACAACTCAAGCTTGTTGGAAGCCTCTGGAAAAGTTTCCAGTCAAAATTAAAGTAAGTATTTCCAGGTATGTTAGGCATTTTAGAGAAATACATTTTTGTTCGAAAAAGGCTCATATTTTGGTTTTCCTTCCTATGCTTGTCATTTCCATCTTTAAATATGAAACAAGGGGAAAAAAACAACAAATAAAGATATACAGGAGAAAAAAAAAATGCTATTTTGATTTTAGAAAAAGGATAAAATAAATAAAAAGTATAAAAAAGAGTCATTAAAAAAATCCATAAAAATATTTAATGTAAAATGTTCACCAGTTGCAACACTGCAGTAAAGATGTGTTTCTACATCAATTACATCTTAAATGTGTATGGTGATGCTATGTCCTATATGTTCTGAACAGACAGTTGGTGTGTATAGCTTCTGGAATAAACACCAACTCTTGGGTTCTTAAAGAAATCACCACTTTAAATTCCTATTTCAATGTTATTCATATTTTCTGTCTTAAACTCAGCTACAGAAGACAAAAGCCCCATTTGCTAAAAGATCCAGAGGAAACTGTTATTCCAATAAACATTCTATTGTAAACCATTGCAGCAACAAGTTTTTCTGTTAAACATCCTGTCTTCAACCTCTTTAATTTTCAGTCTTAAATTTTCCGTTCCCTGAGGTTACAAGACTGTTTTCAGGCTTGCCCAATAGTTCCTTGGGACTGGACCAGCTGTGGTCCAGAGTTCTGTGGTCTGGGCTGAAGAAAAGTATGAAATATTATTAGCATAATTTATGGTAAATATCTACTTAGTTATTTCCAGGATAACTCCTAATATATAGAACTTCATGCTTTATATTATGTTTTAATTTGTCTGTCTCAGGCTATTCTGGTTTAGTGCAATATTCATCAGCCTTCTCTGTGAAACACAGCCCTTTGTGGTCTTAAGGGTTTGTGCAAAGCTTCTTACAGTAATATGAATATTTCAAATGACTTGGTGTGCTTTGGGTCAGTTTTCTATTCTTGAAATATTGTAGAATTCGCTCATTAGGTGGTATTGCATCTTACACAAGAACAAGGCATCCTGGGCATGATTGATCAAATTTTGTTAACAGATACTCACTTATCTTTAAGAAAAGAAATGAGCAAAAAACACAGCTCTTCCTAGGCTTTTACATTTGTGCTTTAGTCTTTGTATTTTAGCAGAGTCTCTCTAGAACCTAAAGTCTCAGACTGTTTTCTTGGGAGAAAGAATTCCCAGATACCCTTAAAAGATAACAAGCGCAGTAGGTGAATATATCACATAGATGTTCACCACCCAGAAATCTGTAATAATAATACATGTTTTAGGCTCTGTAGACAACTGGTGTCACAGATTTTCTCACTGTAAAAATTGTATGCACATTAACTTCTCATGCTGTTATCCTCTCAGGCTGTTTTTCATGTCCTTAAATTTAATTTAAATTATAAACAGGCACATATCTATATATGTATTCTGCCCTTTCCTCTTTGCACCTATAGAACTTTCTACATTTTAAAAATTTGTTCTTTAAATGAAGACTATTTTTTTTTTTTGTCTGTACTCCAACTACTTACCAATTTATGTTTAATAGACTAGCAAGTTTTCTTCTTTAGTGGCATAAGTAGTTCTTTTCCAGGAGGAAAAGAACGAAGAATATTGCATTAATTAAGGAAGCAAATGTATTATAAGAGCACCAGATAGGTAGGAATAAATGAAATATATGTTCATAATTTATGAGAATTGTTAAAGAGATAATGATACAATATTGCATGTTCTATGTCATTATTTTCCATAAAGGTGCAAAAGAATAAAACCAATTGAGTTTAATTCTAATTATTTTTATTGAATTGAGTCTGTTACTCATCCCATAAAGCAGAAAAGAACACTATAGTAGAGAGCTAGGAATTAGACAATATTTCAAAGGCACCTTTAAGTGAATAAACAGCCACAGGCAGGAGAATGGATAGTACCATCAAAGGCAGAGCAAAAGCTTTTCTTGAACTTTTTTCAGGCTGAGAGCAACAAAATAATGGCCTAGGATGTACTTTTAATAAAACCCAGACTTTTTCTAAGAATATCAAAAATAAGTAAATATATAAATAAGTGTATGAATTCATGGACACAGGTTGTGAGTGGATACAAGAAAACATCAGAGGCAGCATAGAAGAAAATGGGGGGGAGGAGGAAGTAGAAATTCTAAATGTACAAAAAATAGCCTCTATGTTCTCAGGAAACATTGCTAAGTATATCAGACAAATGAATTACAGACTGGTGTAAATAGTGACATTTTAGTAGAGATCTGCTCTGTACCAGAATTCAGCTGCTTTTGAATCTGGAGGCTGAGCTTAAGTCTTTCTGTACTGCACAGGGGAAAAGATCTTTCTACTCTGCAGCTTTGTGCAGAAAGGAGCACATAACCTTTGGGGCAATGCACTGAGGCAGCTGTGCACAATAATCTGGAAGTACAGATAGGGAGGAACAGTCCATTTCTTGGTTGTTCTGGTTTGTTCAGGTAAGGCCAGAATGTTAACAAGACCAGCCACAGACTTCTGCCTATATTAGTGCAGTGATCTGGAAATCCCTGATGTCTCTATCACCTACTGAGACTTTGCATCACTACAGAGGACTTCAACTCACCTTAGATAAGGTAGTGTTTCCTGAAAAAAACGAGTCAAAATGAATCATACCTTAAAAGACTGTTCTCAGCTTCACATGAGATTATGTTTTAGAAAAACAAAACAAAAACAACTAAAATAAAAGCTAAGATGACATTACCGACCTCATGTTTCCAAAAGTATTATTCACGTTGTGCATACATGAAATGTTTACAATGGTTTCCTATGCATGCTATTGAAAATGTGCATGGGGAAGTAGTGAGCAACAGAGAAGAGAAACAAGGGCTGGATCTAGTCACAAAACAAAAATAAGATAGAAAATAACAGAGGAAAACAGTTCCACAGGAATCAAGAAATTAATATCTTGCCACTGATGGCAGAAGGCTGGACATAGTGACAGAAAACAGTCCTTGCCATCATGTTGCTATGATTAATAGCTCCATTTCTGCAGCTTTTTTCTGCAGTACAAAAAAAAAACAAAAAAACAAAAAAAACGTAAAAAAACACAAAAAAAGAACAAAAAAAAAACCCCAAACAAACAAAGAAAACCCACACACCCAAAACAAAGCAAAACCAAAAAAAAAAAACAAACAAACAAAAAAAAAAAAAAACAAAAAAACAAAAAAAACGTAAAAAAACACAAAAAAAGAACAAAAAAAAAACCCCAAACAAACAAAGAAAACCCACACACCCAAAACAAAGCAAAACCAAAAAAAAAAAACAAACAAAAAAAAAAGAGTGGGTGATTACATTTTTTTGAATGTTTTCCTGCTTTTGTCAAACTTTTTTTTTAACATATATTTGTTGGCTAATTAATCAAAATAAATCATGACAACTTATATAAACACTTTGCCCCAGTATTTTCTCAATTCTGAAAATGTCAGATTCCTATTGCATTAACATATTGAAATATGAAAGAAAAAAAAACCTGGTCAAACCTTATCCCTTTTACTTCTAAATTTTGATAATTTTTAAAATGGGCTAAAGTAGAATTAGTGTCAGTTCTGGGAATCTGCCAAACCATGACGTTTATGAGACTGTGCTACTTTTTCTTTAGGGAAATAGCACACTTCTCAGACCAAGGAAAGATGAATTACAGAAAACAATATAGTAAGAATTAATCCTGGAGATGAACGTTACATAAAATCATAGGACTGGTCTTTCTTTTCATTGAAAAGAAAGTTAGGGGACAAAATGGAGGAATATATTCTGGAGTTAAAAAAAAAAAGGGCAGAGAAAAAAAAAAAGGGGAGGCGGGGTTTAGTTCTTCCCCAGTTTCAATTTTCTGAGTTTGAGATGCAAAAATAAACAGACAGGCAGATAGAACGAGTAGAAGAGAGAAAATACAGACTACTTAGATGAAATGCATTGATAGACATCCTTACTTTTCTTAAGCTCTAGCTGGGCTGTTCAGAAGTTACTGGCAAAAGTTTGGACCTTGTTCTCATCAGTGGTCATGGCAAAACTCCCAAGAATCTTCAGCAGATTTATGGTAATAAACTTTTGGTAATAACTTTTCAGATTTTTTTTTAAAAGGTTCCATGTGACCTGAGTGTTTCTGTAATCTTCCTTTTCTTTTTCCCCCTCTTGCTCCATGATTTTCACAATTTCACTTCACCTTGTCTCCCAATTATAATTTTGTCTGAAGCTTTGTGTCCTGAGCTCAGGTACTCCTTAAAAAAACACTTCGGCAGACCCTGATCCCAATGCAAAGAAGCACTGAAAAATGTTCTGGACATCACTGGACAATCCTTCTAGTTAAAACATGATATTTACCAGATATATGTCTAAAGGATTCATTAGCAATTAACTAGAGAGGTCTTAGATTTTTGATCCAACTTTTCTATATTTTTTCTTTCTTATCAAGTATTTTGCTTCCCAGACTTCAAATAAAATTGAGTTACATTTTCCTTATATATTTCTCTCAGTTCTCCATTCTATCTCTTCTGTTTTTCATTATTTAAATGTCTGTAGCTGTGTTGTACACATGAGCTTCTGAAGAACTAAATGATATTGTTCTGGAGTAAATCAGTGGACTCAGTGGAGTCTTTCTGTCAATGCCAAATGCTATATACAATCCTGATAACTTGGGAAGTATCTTAATCCCAAGTAAGTCTGTGTGTTCCCCTCAGAGAAGGATCATTTTCTTTTCAGAAGAGCAACATGTGCATGTATTTATGAAGTGACTGTATTATAAAGTTTGAGAGTGATGTATTGTGCTTCATGCTGAACTGTGTTCATTCATATATGGCTGCCATATCATCGCTTGTGTCCATAAAGTCCTAGTTTATGTTATTTAAACCTTGCAAAGACTCTTCCTTTCTAATTGATAGTCCTTATATTATTCAGGAAGCATACAAACATATACTGCTTCTGTAGTTTAAGTGTAAGATTTTCTCAATTGCCATACGTTACTCATGCCAAGTAAATTAGTTTTTTGAGATGGTTTGCACCATTGTTCCATTTTTTAAGGAGAAATCTTAGCTTATACTTCACCTATTCAAGTTAAAGTTCCAAAAATACTTGATTCCAGTTCATTAAGTAACAGGCATTTCATAAACAGAAAACCAGTATGAGTTTTTTATTTATTTTTCCCCTCTGGGAATATGGACAATTAGTTTTGTTATACATTTATCCCACTTTAATTTTTTTTTCATTTATTCTTATTTGCAGGCAAAAATCTGAAAAAGTCTTTCTTGACACAAAGATGTTATTGTTTACATTTACAAATAATAATCATAATAATAACAACACTCGTGACTTTATCCCCTTCAATACTTCATTTACCTGGTCAAAACTACTCCTTCCTCATTGACTAGTACTAGTACAAAGCTCAAGACATGCAGGATAAAGCACCTAGGTTTTGTGATTTGCATAAAATAAGCAACTATTTGAAGTCATAGCACTCCATTCAGTGTTCACTGGGGTCAACAGAAAGCTTCTCACAGGTTGAACAGGCCTGGATTGGCTCCATCTTGAATCACAACAATGTGACAATTTTATTATATTTCTGCCAAATCTCAAATTTATTCTTCACTATTACTGTGGTCATCTTAACCCATGAATGCTCTCCTTCATGTTCAGGGCAGTGTCAGGGTGACAGTGGGCCCAGAATGATGCAAAATCCGTAGAAGCAGTGGTGGTACCAGGAATAAATATTAAATGTATATCAGATATATAAAAATGTTCCATTCCGTTTTTATTATGGACAGTGGCTACGGTAACCCTGAACACAGGAACTGCAGTGAAACATCTGAGGAGAGGCAAGATGAAAGCAGTCTACTCACCAGCAATCAGGCCATTCTTTTTGAGAGAATATTTCTCTCTTTTGACCAGCGGAAATTGCCCTCCAATTTAGGCATGTAACATGAGTGGGAATGTGTCTCTGCCACAGTGCCAGCACATTAGCTTGGATCCTTCTCTCATGTTGCTGCTGATACCTGTGGGACACTCCTAAAGAGGGTTTGCCAAGTCATTTCCCCTTCCTTCTTCAAAGATATACAGAACTCTTCCTATTTCTTTATGTCCGTATCTTGTTCTGTTCAGATTGTTTCTGCTCATTTCTGCACTCTTGTTTCTGATATATTACCTCCAGCTTCTGCTTTCCTGCTGTGATTCCTGTTGCACCTATTTAAGCCCCAAAGGCAATACTCGGATAAAATTATCATTGTCAGGGCACTAACTTCCATTCCCATCTCCGCTCATTATTTACATTCTTTGTGTTGCAAATTACACATCAGCAAAGGAAGTCTAGTTTAATTTACCTACCTTAGAGTTATTCTCTGAGGTGTAATATGTTAATAAAGAGAAGCAAGTAATTAACAACTAATAAATTACATGACTAATAAATTCTGGTGTGCTTTTTTTCTCTTGTGGAATACCTACATAAATTCTAATACTTCTTGTGCTGGTTATAGCTGGGATAGAGTTAATTTTCTTCCCAGCAGCTGGCACAATGCAGTATTCTGGATTTAGTATGACCAAAATGTTGATAACACAGTGATGTTTTTAGTTGTCCCTAAGTCTGTAAGTCAAGGCTTTGTCTACTTCTCATCCTATCCACCGGTGAGAGATCTGACAGTGTGCCAGAAGCTGGGATGGGACACAGCTGGGACACTAACCCCAACTGACCACAGGGATTTTCCATATCCTACAGTGCTGTGCTCACCTTATAAAGCCAGGGGGAAAGGAAATGAGGGGACAGGTGAGTGATAGTGTTGGTTTTCCTGAGTAACCATTGCATGTCAGAGACCTGCTTTCCTCGGGATGGCTGAGCGCCTGCCTGCCCATGGCAGGGGTCAGTGAATTCCTGGGTTTGCTTTGTTTGTGCTTGTGGCTTTTGCTTTGCCCATTGAACTGCCTTTACCTCAACCCACAAGTTTTCTCAATTTTACCCTTCTGATTTTCTCTGGCACTCACAAGGTGGAGTTGCAAGGAAGGGCTGTGTGGGCTTGAGCTGCCAGCTAGGGTTAAAACACTTCTACTCACAGTGTATATTCAGCAGCCTTTTAAAAGTATTTTTAGGTGGTATTCACTTAATAAGACCAGCAGTAGGTTTAGTTTTGACTAGAAAAAAATTCTTTATGTGGAGGTGGTGAGGCACTGAAGCGTGTGAGGCACTGTCCCATCCCTGGATGTGTTCAAGGCCAGGCTGGATGGAGCTCTGAGCAACCTGGTTTAGTGGAAATTGTCCCAGCCCATGGCAGAGGAGCTGGAACAAGACAATCTTTAAGATCCCATCCAACCCAAACTATTCTGTGATTCTACAGTTCTATTATTCATCTCGCTGAGTTTTAGATGTCAAGAAGTTGTGTATATAGAACAATTCACTTTGTAAAATTGTAGATTTTTTGTAGGAGGGCTTACCTCAGACTTGGATAACCAGTTTAGATCAGGTGTCAGCTTTGATATGGGCAAGGTTGTGCAAAATATATCTACCCAGTGAGGGCCAAATATATTCTGTCCTGTTAGTCATTATTTGACATCCAGCTACTGTATTTCTGCCATTGTTCTGAAAATCCTTCCTCTGCCATGTCTGTTTTTTGACTGGATGAAAATGAGCAGCGCTTTCTTGATTTTCTTCCATTTTTTTTCCTTGAAGTGGAGGATTCTGGGTGGGATGTTGCACATTAATACAGAAATGCACATTTATTTGTGAATATCAGGCTTACATGTGCATTAGCTGTTAGGCAACATCACTACTAGCTTCCATGACCTGCAAGCTCAAAGATCACTTGAGACATTTCTATTAATCTCTTATGGGCCTATTAAAAATAACTATTTTTATTCATTACCTAGTTCAGGCAATCCTGGGATTTATTTAGATTTTCTCTTGCATTTCTTAACCAATTTACATTACTTTTAATTAGGATTTTTCTCTCTTCCATACCCCAGCAACATAGCTGGAGAAATAGAATATGGAAATATCCATAAATTCATAACAGTTAAGGGTGTCTGCTAAATATTCATGGACCATTGTATGAGAAAGCCTTCTATATTCACATTTAATAAGTATTTCAGTTTATAAAATCAATTTATGTAATAGTTGATTGAGTTTTTTGTTGCTTGTTTTTGTTTTTTGGGGTTTTTTGGTTGTGTTTTTTTTTTGTTGTTGTTGTGTAGGTGACTTGAAATTCAAACTAGGCAAGAGAACTTGTTCCAGCAGGCAAAGGAGAAAAAGAAAATTACAGGTCAACATTATAAAATCAGAATACTTAGTGTCATGCAATTGCATCGAGAGTATTAAAATCGTGGCATTATATGTACTTACATTTGTATGCTGACTTACAGCAAATTTTGAGGAGACGTGTTGCTTTATTAGAAGAATCTCGTAGATAAGTTGTTATTTCACCACTCTGAGCCTGGTGCTAGTTCATCCTGTGACAGAGACAGGAATGAGGAGGCAAAACACTTTTTGCGTGCATGGAAAATTCCCCCTGACTTTTTCAAAAGCAGTTTGGAAAAACGAAACAAAACAAACCAAACACTACAAAAAAAGCCACAAACCCAAAGTGTTGTTTGGAATGGAAGCTAGGGTATATTGCTCTAAGAATGCAGGACACATCACTGGATTCTTTATAAATACCTTTGGAATTAACTGCAAGCACCACTGTGTGCATAATATACCATACACTAAGATTTCACAGCAAACTTATCTACTTGCGAAGGTGATGTTGTAAAAAGGTCATGGGAGCTGAAAAATGGCTACTAGCGCTTGGAAGAGTCAAACAAACTAAGATGTGTAAAAGTGGGCTTTATATCCATTCCTCATCTGATACTAAACTCGAAAAATTAGGTTTTGTTTTGTTTTTTTAAAATTCTATTCCCATTTAATTGTGTGCAATTTGGATTTTTTTAAGTGTAGTCAGGCACAATAGCTCCAGACATAATACAGTCTGGTTTTAATTGTGTTTGCATCTTAGATTAGGGCTTGATCTCATGCTTGATGTAGTTCTTTATTTGTCTTCACTGGACATTGGATCTGGCCATTGGGACTCAATTTACTCATGTCTCTGTATGTGCTCCCTAACCATGTATTCATAACAAGCTTCATTAACACTTTTGAGTCTATTTACATGATAGTAGTTAAATACAAATGTAGTAAATTTAGGATTTCAGCAACAAATTTCTGCAAATTCATGAAGATATTTTTTCCAGAAGATGATTGTTTTGTGGCTTTCACATTTTCAGATTGATTTTTAACAGTACATCAACCCTGGTTCCTCATCTCTCCTTTCACTGCAGTGCAGGAACATACACTGCATTTTGAAGAAACTAATTGTACTCTTCACAGCAAACAGTCAAGACAGGTTTAATTGAACCCAATTTGTCAGCTATTAGCATTTCCCGATAAATGCCTTCACTTTTTTTTCTCCAGAGAGGTTCAAGATCTCTCCTTGCTAGGAGCCATTTTATTTTCTGTTATACAGAAGGCTCCATGCAAGAGCTAAGTATGCTGAGCATGGATATTGACAATCTGCTGATGCAATTGCTTTATGTCCAGAAGATGAACTGGTGCTCAACTTCTCATCCCTGCCAAATACGTAATGGGCTGGTTTTCTCACAGAAAGCATTAACCCAAATCTTCTTTGCTGTGGACCTGGTCTCAACACTCTAGTCTTGATGCCCTTGTGAAAGGTATTTCCTTCAGGATTTTAAGACAGCCATTTGATAAAACTACACCTTCCATTAGCTGAACTCTCCCAAACTGAAAAATGCCAAGATGCTGCCTACAGCATTCAGAAAATAATACATAAGGAGCTAAGCAACAAAGGTGAAACACATCTCCCAGTGTGTGGGGATTGTTTCAGGAAATGAAAATAAGAGTTGCAAAAGAACTCAAATGAAAGCTACAGAGAAAACTGGTGTGCTTAGGGCACTTGCTTGTAGTTGATAATACTGCACCTAAAGATTCCTGCGAGCTTTTGCAGTACATCCTCCTACTGAAGCTCCGTTGATGTTGATGGTGCACCAAAATCTCTGATCAGGGAAGCTTAAAAGAGAAGAAACATCAAATAGCTGATTTATGGAAGAATGTGTTAGTCACCTGGAAGGTAATCTAGTAATAACGTGAATTAGATTGATGAAGATTAATCTTCTTCTATGATGAAGAGCAACATAGATGAAAAGAAAAATGAAGAGAGGGTTAAAAAGATGTACTTTCCACTGAAATTCTGTAAATTCTCACCCAGTAGCAGTTTCACCATAAATCAGTGGTACAACAAAAATTTCAAATATCATATTTTCTGAGCGGGAATCATTATCTCACTTTCTCCACACAGATATTAGTTTTTGAACAAATCCAGAATGGGGAAATATAAAATAAAACCTGTTTAATGTGGAGACACAGCACTACTTGGTGAATCACCAGGCTTTCCCATACTCTTCCAGACTCAACATATTTCCCTGTGTTTCTGAACATGGTGCATGGTTATCTGGTTGAAACTTCACACTTCTTATCATCTTTTTTCTTGACAATAATGTCTTCAACTGATTTATTGTGCTAAATAATTGGGAGCACTGCTCTGATTTCCTCCTTTCATCCAGAAATATTAATCTGTGGGGAACTATCTTGCTTGGATTCCACCAATAGTCTAGATATGCTCAGTACTTGGTATTGAACAATTAATAAATTCTCTGTTTCAATATTTGCATTTATAAATGAGTGGAGGAATATTTGCTCGTCTCTCAGAGAGGTTCAGAAGATGAGGCTCAACTCATTAGCCCCAAATTTTGGAAAAAGCATTCTTGTATCCAGTTTTGCCTGTAAATCTGACTGCACAAATCCATAATGGCGTATCCAATCCTGTGCCTTGTTGTAATATTTAGTATTTCTAAATGATCTGTCTTGCCACACTAAAAGGCTATACAAAGAAAATACTCTTGTCTTAGGTAATTAGTCCAAGAGACTGTAGAGAAACTAGTTGCAGAAGTGATGCTAATATGTTTTATCCCTGTGGGTGAAATTCTCCCAGCTACATATTGCCTATGAGACACATAAGTCCCTCTTAAATCCTATTTTGAGGGCTTGAGTGGGATTTAGGAAGTGCGATACCCTTGCTCTCTGAATTCTTACACATAAAGTAATTTTATTCTTAATTTATATTTAGGGTTTCCAAACCTGCATAGCCCTACAAGAAATATAAATCTTTAGTATTTGAAAATGTACATTCGCAATTTGCACAATGAAATGCATATAGCAATTTCAAAATTCTATAGATGAATTCACGTATTTTTAGGTATCTGTTTTTCGAAAAAAGCTCATAATTATGCATTTTCTCCATTTCCCCCTACTCTCCCTTTTTCTTTTCCTCAATTTTTGCTTCAAGGTGCATATTTTAACATGCAGTACTTCTGCCTGATCTTTGAAAAGAAACTGGATTCCTGACAGGATTATTTTCT
>VWZS01009585.1:2248-24048 GCA_013397075.1 Rhabdornis inornatus
GCAGTCTTTCAAGTGCAGGCTGCTCCAGCAGGGCCTTCTCTCTCTATGGGTCTCCCATGGGGTCACAGCCTCCTCTCAGGCATCCACCTGCTCCAGTGTGGGTTTCCTCCATGGGGTGCAGGTTGATCTCTGCATCCCCATGGATCTCCATAGCCTGCTTCACCATGGTCAGCACCACAGCCTACAGGGGAATGTCAGCTACAGCACCTGGAGGACCTCCTCCCCCTCCTTCTGCACTGATCTTGGTGTCTGCATAGTTGTTCCTCTCACATATTCTCACCCCGCTCTTCTCAGGCCGCAATTACAACTGTGCAATAACTTTTTTTTTCTATGTTCTTAAATATGGTATCACAGAGGTGTTACCACTATTTCTAATTGGCCTAGCCTTGACCAGCGGCATTTCCATTTGTGGAGCCACCAGGGATTGGCTCTGCCAGATATGGAAGAAACTTCTAGCAGCTTCTCACAGAAGCCACCCCTGTAGCTCCCCCCCACACTACCAAAACCAGGCCATGTAAACCCAATACACCCACGCAGCACTAAGCTCTGCCCCCTCTCTGCAACCAGGACATGGATGTAGCCAGAGTTGTGGTCAATGTCTCTATGTCCAGGTGGAGGCCAGTGATGAGTGGTGTCCTATTACAATGAGGTCGTCCGAGGGTCATCAGCAAACAGCCTCATTTATTGTTCTGCGCCTCCTTTTATTGGGGCTTCAAATTTCCCACGCTTACACATGTGATTGGTTGTGGTCTTAACACTGCCCAGCTCCCTGGCCAATGATACATCTGCATTTAGGGCTGAATGAGATTGTCTGGGATCGTCTGTTTGAGTTTGAATCTAACCTATCATTGCCTCACCCAGGGATTTGTTTACTTGTAGGCTGGTTGAGTTTGGGGGGCAACTTCAGACCAGCTGCACTGTGACAATTCACCCTTTCAGTTATATTAAAAAATGCAAAAGTGTTCTTTGTTATCTTCTGCAGGCGCATTGCAGATAAGGTGACAAAGACAGTATGATGACACAAATGATGAGCCTAGTTTAAATAAGGCTTTTCACCCAACTCAACAAGCCTAGTCTCCCACAGCCAGTGACGTATCTTGTGTATCATTGGAGTTGTGACATTCACATTCAGGAGCTGTCAACTGAGATTACTAGCAATACAAATATTCAAGATGGCACGTCACAGGCTTATTACTTAGAAGTTACGAAATTCCAACTTAACACTACAAACAAGAAATAATTCAACTCAAGACCATCTCAATTAAAAACATACATCTTTCTACTACTGATGTTTTTTGAATGTTTGAGTCTTGAGGTTCAAGTAGGGTTGTGGGAAGATTGTCTTACTGTTGTTGATAATTTTTTGCCTCTGACAAGCTGTCGGCTTGCTAGGTTATGTTGTGACTTGATTGAAAAACATGAGAACACCCAAGACTTTTGAGAGGGGAATACCCCTACCTCACTCCCCTTTTCTTTGTTTTAACAACTTAACAGGAATATAATCCAATCCCAACAAACATGCACTTTTGAATGAAATTAACAAGGTGAACCTTCAACTGCTAATATGCTTTGCTATCACCAGGGTTTGCTATTGCTGAGGAGCCCCCTTTTCACAATGAGGACTTGGAAAGCCTTTTATGGACGAGGCTTCCATGTTTACCTCAGAGGAAAGGGATCCAGCTTCTGCAAAGCCAAATCAGTTAGTCAGAGTGACTTGCTTTAATTTTTTGCACAGAAACACCTGGGTTTGATAGCATATTTTTCCTTGCCAGTCAAGGTCATAGCTTGGCCAGAGCTAAGACCTGGGCTGGGAAGGTTTCCCTATCATATCTTTAAAAGAACTCTTTCAGTAATAACTTATAGAATAGTTGGCTTTGTTATCTATCCTTAGCTAAATAACCAATGATATTATAAACAACTTGTAAATAACTATAACTATGCACATATATATACAATTCTTTGAAAGTACTATTTACCTTCTTGTTACAAACAAACTAATTCAAAACTATCAAGGGAAACATTTCTTTGTCTCAGGTTTTACAGGTTATATTCTGGTATATTATCAAAAGTGACACGTCTTTGTATTAGTAATGTCCTTAAAATATTTGATTCTTGAGGTGTTTGAGTAAAGTTATAAGTAATTGTCATTCCAAGGGTCCCTTAGATGGTTTAAGGTGTATATTTGGAGCTTTTGGATTTCCCTTGTGAAGGCTTCTTCACTTGGTTGTCATATTAGCTTACTATTTGATGGGTCATTCAGTTGTATTTATAGAATCTTTTTGTATAGTTACAATACTAAAAACTGTAAAATCAGTTGGGTTGTTTCTCTCTATAAATACAGATAGTTTGTAGCATTACGGAATAGAGTTAACAAATTTGGATCATTTTATTATCTAAGGACACTTATGAAAATGTTTCTTGAGGTTGGAGGGAATATAGCTACTCACACAGCTACTGTACTGAGTCACCTATTGTAAGAGATGACACACTGTAGGTTCTTTGAATGAGTCCTTTTCGGAAACAGGGATTTGTTTACTTCTAGGCTGGTTGAGTTTGGGGGGGCAGCTTCAGACCAGCTACACTGTGACAGTGCCCCTCAGGGCTTTGTCTTGGGACTGGTGTTCTTAAATATCTTTATCACTGACATCAATAGTGAGATTAAGTGCACCCTCAGCAAGTTTGCAGATGACATAAAGATGAATGGTGCAGTTGACACAACAGATGATGACATTCAGAGGAACCTGGACAAACTTGGTAAGTGCACCCATGAGAACCTCATGAAGTTCAACAAGTTCAAGTACAAGGGGCTGCACCTGGGTCGGGGCAACCCCAGACATGAGTGCAGACTTGGAGATGAACTGAGAGCAGCCTTGCAGAGAAGGACTTGATGCACACAGAGTGCACGCGATCTTTGAAACATTGTAGATCCATAGTTTAGAAGATAATGGCTTCAGTCTCATAGTTTGTATATAATCAGGTTTTGAAGTAATGTGTTAGTTTCATCTTTATGGGAGGAAAAAAGAAGCGCTTTATAGGCAAATGGATATTCCTGTGCCAAAACTAATTTGTGTGACACTAGTGTTAAGTTTCATGGCCATTGTGGAAAAGAACTCATTTTAGTGAGAAGAGATGGAAGTGTGTTCATACATCTTCTGTGGAAGGAGAGATTACACAAAATTTACTGGAGAACTGGATTTATAAATGCTGGAAGTAAGTCACATGTAATTCTTATGTTCTTCCTAGATGTGTAGTTGCTTTTTCAGACCGGTGAAGCATATTGTGGTACCTTAAAAGTTTGTTGTATCTAGAATAATTAAGAATTAATTATTGTGATGAGAGACAGCAATGGTGTAGATGAAGAAGAGAATGTAGTTTTTGAAACTTAAAAATGAGGCTGCAAAGGTCAAAATGGGTCTGCAAAAGGTCTGAAAGGGTCAAAAAACAAACGTGGTTGGCTTTCTGGGCTGCATGCACACATTGCTAAGTAATGTTGAACTGCTTCTCCTTCTCCAACACCCCTAAGTCTTCTTCCTCGGGGCTGCTCTCAATCCATTTTCCACCCAGCTTATACTTGTGCTTGGGATTGCCCTGACCCAGGTACAGGACATTGCATTTGGCTTTATTGAACTTCATGTGTTTTGCACAGGTCCACCCTGTTGAGGTCCCTCTGGATTGCATCCCTTCCCTCCAGCATGTCAGCTGCACCTCACAGTTTGGTGTTGTCAGCAAACTTGCTGAGGGTACCCTCAATCCCACTGTCCATGTTATCAACAAAGATGTTAAACATCATCAGTCCCAATACTGACCCCTGAGGAAAGTCACTTGTCACCGGTCTCCACGTAGACATTGAGCTATTGACCACAGCTCTTTGAGTGTGACTATCCAGCCAATTCCTTCTCCATGGAGGGATCCATCTATCAAATCCATGTCTCTCTAGTTTATAGACAAGGATGTTGTGTGGAACAGTGTCAAATGCTTTGCACAAGTCCAGGTAGATGTCAGGTTCTCTTTTCTTATTCACCAACACTATAATCCTGTTGTAGAAGGCTGGCAGATTTTTCAGGCACAATTTGCAGATCAGACTAGCTGCATTTTCATACATGTGGTGGTTGCTGCTTTAAAAGGACCATAGAATCAGCTTTAGGGAGAAAAAGTTGCAAAAACCAATTGTTTAATTACTTTCAGTAAAACTCATTGTTGCAAGACTTCTTTCAAAAACCTGTGTAAGATTTTTGCATTGATGGACAAAACTGTGTCTTTTTTATACTCTCAAGCATTTTTTAATAGGAGTGTTAATTTAAAATCTCGCTTATTATGGTATTGAAGCCAGCCTGTGTCTTCTAATAAAATGAAATGTAGCTAAATGTTAATTTGTGGAATTTCCATATAAAATGTTAGCTGTTTTGAGGCAAGCGACTGCATGTTTTGCTTTGATTAACCCGCAGGAATGCACAGAAGTCAGCAAGCAGGGTAATAGACAATATTTTGCAATACATGCTGTTTCCTTTATCTCACTGTCAAGGATTATTTTATTTGTTTGCATTCTGAATATGGAATCCAGAATCATGCTTACTGCCTGCATCTGAAACAAAGGAGCTGATGTTGCTATCAAGTTTATTTAACTATCTATGAAAGCATGCAACACAAAGTTCTCGGTAAATTCTTGAATATTGGTATTATCTTTTAACATAATTTCTATTATGTGTCATGACTTTAAAGCTTTTATAGTACTTCAAGCTATTTTTAATGAACACTTGAAACACTATTTTCTTCATCCCGTCTAACTGTGAGAGTGAGAAAAAGTAGAATGCGAATGGCAGATGGACAATGACTTTCTCCAGCATTTTGCAAACCCTATAAAGTTCTGTCTCCATCTTTCTTTACTTCTATTGTTTTGCTGTTGAGAAGTTGCTGGGGTGAAATTAAGGTTCTGTAGTTGGCCTCTTCTTCAAAAGTTAGGGTGAGCCACTCAACACCTACTGTGACACTGCTTTCACTGGCAACTGCATCCATGGTGAATTTATAGGTGGGGTGTTGGGGGAATACCAGTTTGAAGGCTGCTGGGTTAGCTCCCTGATAGCTACTTGAAGCATCACTGTATCCAAACTGGCTGTCTGGAAATGTTGACATTCAGTATCTGAAATAGGATAACCTCATCTCTTCAATGGTGAGGAAAGTGTGTGCCTGATGAGAGTGCTACCATAGTATTTTAGATAGTTGTTTTGATGTGTATTAATAATGTGGCCCTTGAGAAGGCAGGTCCTGGCTGCTTGCTCCGGCTGTCTTGTAATGGCACAAGAGGGATCTGGACGGGATGGATCAATGGGCTGAGACCAACTGTATGAGGTTCAACAAGGTCAAGTGCTGGGTCACGCACTTGGGTCACAACAACCCCATGCAGTGCCATAGACTTGAGGAAGAGTGGCTGGAATGTGGCCCAGTGGAAAAGGACCTGGGAGTGCTGGTTGACAGCTGGCTGAACATGAGCCAGCAGTGTGCCCAGGTGACCACAAAGACCACTGGCATCTTGGCTTGTATCAGCAATAGTGTGGCCATCAGGAGTAGGACAGTGTTTTGCCAGTGAGTAGGGTCAGAGGCACAGACACCAACTTAAGGAATAGTGTAATTTCCTATAATGCAAAATGTAAAGAATCACAAAAGGATAAGCTAAGCAATATACCTAATAATTACTACAAAAGAATGCCTATAGTGATTAAGAAGGATACATCCCCAGTTACCCTAATACCCAGCTAGAGAAGAGGAGGAGGTGAGAACATGTGAGGGAAAACAACATGGAGACACTAAGGTCAGTGAAGAAAGAAAGAGGGGGAGGAGGTGCTCCAGGTGCTGGAGCCGAGATTCCTCTGCAGGCTGTGGTGATGACCATGGTGAAGCAGGCTGTCCCCCTGCAGTCCATGGGGGTCCACGGGAGATGCAGAGATCCACCCGCAGCCCATGGGGGAGGTGTTCATGCTGGAGTGGGTGGATGCTGGGGAGGAGGCTGTGATCCTGCAGTAGACCTGTAGAGAGAGGGTCCCTGCTCCCATGCTGGAGCAGCCTGTCCTTGGAGGACTGCATTCCATGGAAGAGTGACCCACTCTACAGCAGTTTTGGGAGGACTGCCCATGGGAAGGACTCATGTTGCAGCAGTTTTGGCAGGACTGCTGCTCGTGAGATTGGAGCAACACTGGAGAAGTTCATGGAGAAATGTCTCCTGTGGGAGGGACCCTACAGTCTCACAGGGGAACAACAACTCTCCCTGAGCAGCAGAAGAAAACCTCGGGTGATGAAATGACCAAAACCCCCACACCCTGTCTCCCTGAGCTGTCGGTGGTAAGGAAGGAGGGGTTGAGGGGAAAAAAGGTGTTTTTAAGGGCTTATTTGAGTTCTCATTATGCTCCTCTGATTTTTTAGTAATAAACTCACTTTGTACCTCTAAGTTGAGCCTGTTTTGCCCTTGGAGTGTTTTCTCCTGGTCCTTATATCAACTCATGAACCCTTTGTTAAATTTTCTCTCCTCTACCCAGCTGTTGCAGGGGAGGGTGAATGAGCAGCTTTTGTGTGTGCCTGGCATTTGGCCAGTGTCAAACCATGACAAGTACAAGTCTGATGAGGAGCAGCTGAGGGAGCTGGGGGGGTTTCATCTGGAGAAAAAGAGGCTCTGGGGAGACCTTTTTGCTTTCTAAAACTATCTGAAAGGAGGTTGCAGTGAGGTGGGATCAGTCTCCTGAGTAAGGGGATGAGAGGAAATGGCCTCAAAGTTGCACCGGGGGAGGTTTACACTGGATACTAGGAAAAATTTATTCACTGAAAGAGTTGTCAAGCACTGGAACAGGCTCCCTAGGGCATTGGTGAAGTCACCATTTCTCTTGGCTTAAGACAATTTAAGAGATGGACACTCCAAAATGAGTTACGTCCCCTTTTAGTTTTAACCCCCTCCTTTCCACCAATAAGAAGAGATGAATGCGAGTAGATGTAAGTGAAAAAATAAGTTTACTAAAAAATTAAACCGCAACAGCCAAAAAATAACAGTAAGTAATGACTAGATACGTTGCTAAATTTCGCGGACTCCCCAGCAACAAAGTTAAACTAAAGTGGTGGAGAAAACTCTCCCCCAAGATGGCACCCTCCATAGACAACCACGTGGTCTGGGAGTCAAAGGGAAAATGGTGGACAAACCCTCCCCCCAGATAACCAACAGGGAACAAGGACAAAAAGAAAAAAAAACTGGAGTCCAAAACGAGCCAAATGCCTCTCTTATCTCTCTGGCGATGGCAGTTCTGTTGACAAAGGCGAGCAGCAGCTGGAACTTGTGGAGGGATTTCACCTTCTCCTGGACAGAAGCAGCAGGCAGCCAGCTGGGGTGACCTTATGGAGCAGGGCTGTTCTGTTTTTCTCAGCATGGTTCTGCTGTAGACAGGTATTTGTGGAATTTGCCTTGAAGCAGTTTAGGATTGTGAAATGCAGCTTCTTGGAGACCTGCCTGAAGCACCCCCCTCAGGGAAAACCAAAAGAAAACAAAGGGGATCTTCTGCCTTTCACTGCCTCAAGGGAAAGAGCAAGAGCCCCTTCTGCCTGAGCAACCCCAACCTTAAAAAGGGACCAGCACTCCCCAGCCCTGTGGTTCCATTTCCAGCTGCTGGGTCTTAAAGAGACAGTTACAATTTTGGACACAGATAGCTATGGAATACAATAACATTTTGGGTAACCCAGGACACCATCCTTGGAGGGATTTAAAAGACGTGTAGATGTGGCACTTGGGGACACACTTTAAAGGTGGGCTTGGCAGTGCTGGATGAACAGTTGGACTCAATGATCTTAGAGGTATTTTCTAACCTAAATTATTCCATGATTCTAAGTTCAGTTTTCATCTGATTCAATTCCCTGGGCTGTCTTACTGTCAAAACAAATTTCTCAAGGTGACAATAGGGACCAAGCAGCCAGGAGAAGTTTGGACTTTTTTTGGTAGCTGACTGTATGGTTGTAAGAGCTTGCTCACAGAAATGTGAAATGATATGCCTATGCTAAGTTACTCTTTTGTAGTAATGGGGAGAGAAGATTGTTTCCTTTTGCATAGTGGACTTTTTTTTAATGAGAGTCTTTCTGTTTATGAATTTCATAGTTCAGTCCTCAAAGTCTCCTACAACTGTGATAACCAACTGAATAGTATTTCCTTTGAAGAGATCTTTGTGACCCTCCATACCAGAATGTTATATGAAAAGGACAGGAAGTTTTCTGCAAAGTTTGAAGAATCAGTTATGTTGGTTAAGCAGTTGGTTAATATAATATAATATAGCCTTTTAAAAACTGTCCACCTTGCTGTGCCATCCTTTTAGGAGTGAAACCTGATGTGCCTTTCTCTGTTCATGCATGCCTTTAACATGCTGTCCAAAATAAAAGAAATTTCAAAATAAACTATGCAGAACTTAAGAAATAAAATAAGGAAGTGCTTAAAATGTGTTGGAAGACAGGCCATAATACTAATTAATCAGGATTTTTGTTTGTTTGTTTGCTCATTTCATGAAGTGAGACACATACTTTGTGTTAGAAATTGTGTTTCTGTCTGCGAATTTGAGACCCATTTAACCTATTTAATGCATGGATTGCATGAAGGTTTTGTTGTTGCTATTGTTTGAGTGTGGAAACAAGTCTTTGAAATTATAATACAACCAAACTCAATCTTCATCCTGGACACTTTGTTTTTAACTATACTCTTGTGTCAGGTAGTACCTAAGATAACAAGTGTGAAACTAGAATGATTTAACATGCTTTACTATGCTCCTCAGAAGTGCTTACTTGGGGTACTGTTGGTTTACCTGTGCTTACCTCTCTTTTCTTTCTAGAATATGGTATCAAGTTTTCGTGTTTCTGAACTACAAGTGTTGTTGGGGTTTGCTGGACGTAATAAAAGCGGGCGGAAACATGACCTCCTGATGAGGGCACTGCACTTACTGAAGAGTGGCTGCAGCCCAGCAGTTCAGATCAAAATCCGAGAACTCTATAGGCGTCGTTACCCAAGGACATTTGAAGGACTTTTGGATTTATCAGCTATAAAACCTGCAGTTTTCAATTTGGACAGTAGTTCCTCTCCTGCTGAGCCTGACCTCACTGTTGGTGGCATTCACCCACTCTCTTCTTCAGTCACACCTCAGTCTCCTTCCTCGCTTGTCAGTTCTGTGTTCCTCCAAGACACAAAGCCCCACTTTGAGATGCAGCAGCCATCCCATCCAATTCCACCTGTTCATCCTGATGTTCAACTGAAAAGCTTACCATTTTATGATGTGCTTGATGTGCTCATAAAACCTACAAGTCTAAGTAAGTGTTTAATAGTGCTGTATGTTGCTTAATTCATGAAATAAGTGTTGCTAATGAAAGTACAAATTCGACTTAAATGGATTTTTGCAGCTGGGGAAAAGTGGAAACTCCCCTTCTCATCTCAACCCTTGCCCTCTCTTCACCACTTGTTCCCCAAAGTGCCAAGCCACACTTCAGAGTGTTCTCTTTTGTAAATATTATATGATTAAAGATCATTTTTCTTTTGAATATTAAATAATAGAGTAGAATAGTTCAGTTGGAAGGTACCTACAATGATCCTTCAACTGCCTGACCACTTCAGAGCTGGCCAGAAGTTAGAGTAGTAGTCAAGGGCATTGTCCAAATGTCTCTTAAACACTGACATGCTTGGGGCATTGACCACGTATCTAAGCAGCCTGTTCCAGTGTTTGACCACCCTCTTTGGTAAATAAATGCTTCCTAATATTTAGTCTGAACCTCTGCTTTTGGCTGAAAGATTTGGACCTGAAGTCTCTGCCTGTTGCAAGTGAGGAACGCATCTGTCAGGGTGTGGTGGGTTGACCTTGACTGGATGCCAGGTGTCCACCAGGCTGCTCTATCACTCCTCAGCAGGACAGGGGAGAGAAAATAGAATGGAAAACAACTTGTAGGTTGAGATAAGGCAATTTACTAAAGCAAAAAAAGAAAAAAGCTTATTCTCTACTTCCCATCAGCAAGTGATGTTCAGACACTTCCCAGGAAGCAGGGTTTCAGCATGCATAGTGGTTGCTCTGGAAGGCAAACATTGTAGAATAACAAATGCCGNACAAAAGCCGCCCCCCCCCCCCGTTCCTCCTCCCTCCCTTAGCTTTTATATCTGAGCTGATGTCATATGGTATGGAATATCCCTTTGGTCAGTTTGGGTCAGCTGGCCTGGTTGTGTCCCCTCCCAGGATCTTGTCCGCCCTCAGCCCCTTGATAGGGGGGAATGTTGAGATATAGCACCGATGCTGTGCCAGCACTGCTCAGCAGTAGTCAAAACACTGGTGTGTTAGCAACACCTTTCTAGCTCCCAATGCAAAGGACAGTACTGTGAAGGCTGCTACAGGGAAATGAACTCCAGCTTAGCCAGACCCAATACAGAGGGTGAACAGGAAAAGGATTTCAGGGTCCATAATTAATAAGTTGCAACAACATAAAGAGAACAAATGTGCTGATTTGTTAGTTTGCCCTTCTCTTGCTTCAACAATTTTGCAGGTTCTGATATCTGGCACGGAAATAGATACTTTGTGCTGCAGTGTTCAGTGTCGTACTCAGATTAGTGAAGGTTTCTCAGCCTACAAGTTGTTGCCGTACTGTATGTTAAAATGTTGGATGGACCTTTGTCTTCCAAATAACCTGAAATCTCAGTTTAACTTCCTTAAATGCCTCATTCTTCAATGTATTTAATTGTTTGGAACTATGTTTTCTGTCTTGAAATTCAGTCTGGCTTACCTTACATAGTAAAAAATGTTCCCAAACTATTTAGTAGTATTGTTTAGAAACACTTCAGCATTTTGCATTTTAGTTTCTTAACTGATCATGGAGTCTTTCAGACTGCACCACAACTCAGATATTTGTGAGGAGGAGTGGGGAAATGAGATATGAGGAATGGATGATATGCAAATAATGGGCTTTTCTTTCTCTCTTACTGAGACAGGGGAGATTCATATTAGATATTAGAAAAATAATTTCCACTGTTTGGGTGGTCAAGCATTGGAATAGGTTGCCCAGGGAGGTGGTGGAGTCACCATCCCTGAAGGTATTCAAGAGATATCTGGATCTGGTGCTGGGTGATGTGATATAAGGGTTTAGCGGTTACAGTGATAGTGCTGGGTTGACAGTTGGACTGGATGATCTTAAAGGTCTCTTCCAACCTTGATGATTCTATTACTCTGATTTTAGAAGGACAGGAGCATTGGCTGAAAATGACTCTTACTATGGATTCATGTGCAAATTTGGATGTGAGGCTTCCTTTATTTAATTTTTTTTACTGATATGGATAGCTTAGAGTCCCAGTTAGTAGACCTGGGTGATTGAGATATGGAACAAACAAGTTTTGTGTGTTTGAGAATTAAGGATTCAAAAAACTGGTAGGTCAGAGAGCTAGGAGTATAGTCCACTTCACTGCAACTCTTTTAAAGAGATGAGTGTAGGTATTCTTTTGCACTGAGAACACAAGAGCAGGTATAGGTCTGGGGTTTCATTTTAACCAACACTCAATTCAACAACATAATATTTCCATGATCTTTTTTACATGTGCTCAAGTAGTATTTTAAAATATAAAATGTTGTCTGTGGTGTGTGTGTGTGTGTATGTGCACACATGCATACGTGCGCAATGTAGCTGGTTTGAGTTGTTTTGAGGAACTTAGTGTGTGTTTGCTCTACCTGGGTTCTATTTCATGTTTGTGTCCTTTTGTGTGTTTTTTTCTGGGCATAGAGATACTATTCTCTTAATGTCACAGTGTACAAGACAGTGTAGTAGCTCTTCCAAATTTACCTGGTTTAGTTGTGCTATTTTTGTGTTTGTCCTTCTTGCTGCTTACTTTAAATTGTTGGACAAGTCTAATGTACTTTTATTTCAGGTCAAGATTTCTAACTTTTCAGTTGAAAGAACGTAGAAAAGTAACATGTACATACCTTTAATACTAAAATATTACAGCTTCCCATCACTGACAGACAAGTCAATTTCTGATATGAAAGTTCCATTTATTTATTTATTTATTGCTAAATGATACTGATGTAATTCCCAGACATCAAGTCTAGCTGGCTTCTGTGGCCTTAGGGGTTGTGTTCCCTCTCCCCCTTCTTCTCTCTCCTCCTTCTCAAAGGTTTAGTTACAATTAGGTGTTTCTGAATTGAGTAATTTTCTATCTGTCCATTAATAACTTCTGGTGTACATTCTCTTCTTGTAGTACATTAAAATAGTTGAGTTATGTTTTGTTGTGTGTTTGTTTGAACCTTTCTCTCCTAGGAGAAAGGATTATAATGCTGTTTGGCAAGCTTCTTTAGTAGTGAAGTGTAATGTGATATTAAGCCATCTGAATATAGTTGAATGAATGATTTCTTCCATTCTTTTTTGTTGATGTTTTTGTTGCATGTAGTTCAACCACAATTTGAATATAAGTGACTTAAGCCTCGTTCCAAAAAAAAAAAAACCCAAATCCTCAGATTATAGATTCTGTTTTAATCAATTACTTAAATTACCATAGTTAAACCTCTTTTGTGTCTCTCTCTTTGTAGTACAGAGCAGTATGCAGAGGTTCCAAGAGAAGTTTTTTATCTTTGCTTTAACACCTCAGCAGGTCAGAGAAATCTGTATTTCCAGGTAAGAAGAGTGTGGCATAGTCTAGGTAAACTTTTGCAAAATTTCTGGAGAAAGTGTGGGGTTTTTGGTTCATTTTTATGCAGCACATAAAGCTTGCAGATGCCAAATGATAATACTCACTGAAGTTACTCTGAGTTTAACTGTTCTGTTTTCTTCAGGGACTACTCTGCACAGAATTTATGTGCATTTAGGGTAAAACCTACCCCATTAAAGAGTTAACGATTACTCTGTTCCAAATAATTGTCACTATTTAGAGAAGCAGTAAGCTTTTCTTCCCTTTGTTTCCTGACTGCAGGAATAGAAGGCTGCTTTTATGTCACAGGATTCATGTTGTTGCAAGACCTATGGTGTAAGCCAAGAGGGTTTTTTCTTCTCTGGCAAAATCATACTTTATTGTTACTATAAACTCTGGACAGAGAATGTTGATCTTAAAGTCCTGTGTAACTTGCAGTAGGTAAACAAAGATATTGCTTATAAAATTTGTTCATAGCTCAATAAAAGAAAAATAAGAGCAAAGTTTAGTGATGTTGGGGCAGGTGTGCCAGTTCTTTATCTGTATGACTGAAATATGAGACCTACTGTCTAAATGGATATTTCTGTTTTTATTTCTCTTTGTCACAGGGACTTCTTGCCTGGGGGCAGAAGAGATTACATAGTCCAAGTTCAGCTAAGGTACCTTTTTCATAGTGTTCTCTTACAACTTTTTATTGGCTAATGTAACATAAGTCTAGATGTTTGTGGGGACATATGAATGTGGTGACACTTGAAAATTATGCTTTTACTCTTTGGGGATATAGGTTATGCCTAGCAGAGACAAGCTGCCCTCAAGAAGATAATTACCCTAATAGTTTGTGTATTAAAGTAAACGGGAAGCTGTTTCCATTGCCGGTAAGCTTGTTTGTATGTGACTTGTGGTGTGTGTGTGTTATCTGTAACATTAGCTTGCTAAAACAGTCAAGCTGTTTATTATCACTTAAATTTCTCTGGTTACTGTTAGGTATATAGTTTGTATGTTGGCTGTGTGAGATAGCCATTACTACTGTTAATCATTTTACAGCCACTGCATGGAGTAATTGTGTTTTAGCCACCTATAACAAGCCTCATCTATTGCAGTTAACAAAATATGTCAAAACCAAACCAGTGTCTGCATGAAGAATCCTCCTCCTAGTTATTCAAAGTGAGTTTGACTTGATTGGTAGTAGCCCTCACTGTTTGGGCTGTTTATATTTGTGATTGGCTTGAGTTCCTTCTTGTTGCAAGGGAATGATATTGCCTTCTTGTGTACAAGTTTGTATGCTGCTCTGCATCTGTCTGGTTAGTGCAGAATTCATTGCGTGAATGAAAAACAGACACATTTTAGGGTTCTTAGCATTTGCTGATACTAAAACAGAAAAGTGTTGGCAGTCATACACTTCACTGGTGTCTGATGTTTAAAAACTAGCACATTGGCAGGGTCATCTCAAGGCATAATATATATACATATATACAAAAAGGTAAAAGCACCTCATTATTCTTAAAAAATCTCTGGAATGAGTATCTCTGTACAATAGAACAGAGAAACTCTTATGCAATCTGTTCTGAAGTGGTTCTGGAAGCTATTGAAGATGGAAAAAGTAGTAGTACAGAGGTTTTTTCTTCAGCAGTTGGTTTGGAAAATTGCTGTGTGGAGAGAGAAGGTGTGAAACCTCTTTTTTATGATGTCTGTCACCACCTTGGTGTATCAGATGTATTGTCCTGTATGCTCCCTCCTGCATTTGCAACCCATGACTGGTTTTTTGCCTCTACTCATCTTAAATGAGACTCTTTAGCTTCTCTTCCTCCTACTTCTTTAGCCATTGCATCACTGTTCTTCTGTCTGTCTTCAGTGTGTAAGAAGGTTTCTTTCATGTTTTCTAGTCAGTATTTTTTGCAAATGCCAGTTATGTTCTCTATTAAGCTTGAGGATTTTCTCCTTTCTTATGCAGATTGTCTTCTCTTCTTTAAGCAAGGAACCAAAAAAAAAATTGGTCTGATATTATCTTATGGACATCAATGTCTGCTGATGCCTAGTCTTTTTAATATAGTTTATGCCCTGCTATGCTGTCTTATGCTCTTCATTTTGTACATAACATATGTCACAGTCATAGCAAAAATTGTTTGTAATCTTGGATTATTGCTTTGTTTTAGATCTAAATCCTGTAGGTTCCTCCTGCACATCAGGATTCTTTAATTTGTTCATCTGAACTTTAGGTGAAAAAGTGAATAAATTATTGTCTTGGCAACTTCCTTTCCTCTCCTCCTTCAGTATGAGCTGAATGACAAATGCAATCTCAGTCCAAATGCTTCTGCCAACATTTTCTGTTGATTTTTGTCACTCTCTGCATCCCTCTGGTGGTTCCTTTCTGTTTCAGGAAATGCAAGATAACTTCTTTGTCTCAAAGACCACTACTGTCCAACTCAGTAGTGTGTGTGTTAAATAATTAATCAATGATGCCAGCCTCTATTGCCAACTTGCACAATTCTTAAGTGAGTACTGTTCTGTCTTTCCCTAGTATAGAAGTTCATGCCTCTGCAAATGTCTGTAAATTATTCTTGGTTGTTTCCTTGTCTGCAGTCCTCACCAGAAACTTCAGAAAAATGCTGCCAGTGTACCAGTACTGCTTCAGGTTGTGCCAACTCATGTTAACATGGTATTTCCTTATATTCATACAACTATCTGTGTCCTCCTTTTATAGTGTTGGTTCTGACTTAAAAGAAGGAAATGTAGAGTCTTGCATGCTGCTATCTTGGTAAGTAACAAGGTTTTTATACATGATGAACTACAGCAGGCGGTTCTCCTGTTGACATTTTTTGTAGGCAAGACAGAATGTGAAAGTTCAAAAAGTGATTTGCTTTTCTTAGGGAACCTCCATAAACCACCGCAGGTCTCTTTCAAAGGCCAAAATCAAATATGTCAGGGAAGGTTGGAAATAGCCAGATATTAAGAGCAATCAAGCTTTCTGTTGATAGATTTTTCTGGCTATAGCAGGTGATACCTGCTTTGATTAATAAGGTTCTTGAAACAAGTGTGGAAGCCTTAAAGACACAAATAATGTTGGGTCTTGCTAGCCACTAGATTTGGCAGGCTAACTAAACAGTGCTAGGCCATGCTGGTTGAGATAAGCAAGCAGAGTGTTCTTAACTCCTGGAAGGCCAGGAAGAAAAGGTTTTAAGTTGTTCTAGGAGTACAAGATTGAATCTGTTTTCAAGGTCATTGCGGAAGAAAACATCAAAAGCTTGACTGAAATGAAGCATGTGCACTGCAGAGTCTCTCTCTTAAAAAAAGAAAAAAAAGTTGGGAAATACAAGAGAACTTGCATTCTTGCTCTCTTGAAAGCAAGGCAATTTCATTTTTAGGTTGGAGGCCAGCAGGCTTACTGTGGCTGGTACAGTATGGGGGAAATATTCTCCTGAATATTGCAGGGATGGTGTGTTTGTCCACATAAGCTGATAATGTCACCATAGTAGAGAAAGGCCTACTACACCAAAGCAATGAGGATATATACCCTATAAATGGCGGCAGTTCTTATGTCTGATTAAAGAAAAGGCAAATCATTCATTCTTTTAAATGTGAAATTATCAGTAGTTTCCTTTCATCTGCTGCCTCTATGATCTGTGATGAAGGGCACATGGTAAGGTCCCTAGTAGCTACTGGGTCACTCCTCTAGGGTAAGAACAATAAAAAGCAGTGATTATCCTATGGTATACTTGGCTAGTTAGTGGATGTCCTGATTTGGGGCAAATTTTGGGAGGAAACCTCCAAAGGAGTCTCCTCTAAAAAGCAGATTTCACTGATCCCCTCCCCCAACTGGTTTGGGAGAATAATCTCCTTGGAGAAAAGTGAAAAAAACCTGTTTATTTAACAAACAAAGTATTCACAGGCATGAAAAAATGAATAATATTAAAGAATAAAACCTCTCACTGTTCTGAAGGGATGGCAAATTCAGAAAGTCCTTCTGTAGTTCAGAGAGAGTCGTCCGGTGCTGGAATGCAGCATCCCGGGCCCCTGGTGGGCCACAGGCATGAGCTCCTGGTTTTATTCTAGGTTTTCAGTCTGGAGCAGATTGAAACAGTTCCAGGAAAAAAGACACAGTCTTGGGAAAACTTTCCTTGCCATAGCTAATGAAGAAAACCAGCAAAAAAACAAAGAAAAACTCCGTTTCTCCCTCTCTCTCTGCAAAAGCCAATAATTCCAAGAGAGCACTGAGAGCCTTATCTCTCTCTCACTGTCCAAGCTCAGCAGCACAGTGAGAAAAGGAATTCTGGGGGAGTAAAGTGAGGCTTCTGCAGACAAACTGCAGGCCACCACTTCCCCCTCCCTTTGCTCTCGGGTCTAGTCTTAAAAGCACAGAACTCAATATCCAGCATAAGCAGAACAGATGATTGGGGATACAAGCATCATAAACTCACTCTAGGACAGTGGAAGAGGCTGTTTATTTCTGGGTTTTACTTTCAGACTTAGGGTCTTTCACAGTAACTCTTTTCCCAAGCAATAGGCTGTGAATGTGTGTGTTTCTCTGGGTAAAAAAAATATATATGTGAGTGTTTTTACAGTGTATCCTTTCTGGGAGAGTTTCTTGTATAGAATAATACCGTCTTAAACGAAATAAAATCTGGTGGTCAGTTCTGTGTAAGACATAGAGCTGCAATCTTTTATTGGCATTTTTCCGGTGCAGGATGAGTTTTTGAAATGAGTGGACTACAGGCTGTCTGTATTATCAACGACTGAGAGAGAGACGGGGACTACTGACTGGTGATCAGAATCCAAATTTACTGTGAGCTACATATGCTTAGATACCATTTTAGGAAGGCTAGGAATTTTTTACTACATTGATTGGGTTAAACATCACACAGACAAACTTATACATTTTGCAACATTTCTAATTGATTCAATCTTCTTCCCTGTCACCAGTCTTGATCCAATCTTCTTGCTCTGTTTGTTCTTGCCAAGGCATCTTGGTTATCAAACTGCTTATGCTAATTAAATCCATAGTACTCTTTGTCTTAGCTCCCACATGTATGAACTCAGTACAGAGATTCTCAGTTCCTGTTGCAGACTGGCTTGCTTCCATCATGACAGATGCAGGGTGAGGTGAATAAGCTACAGTTAGGCCGTTTGCTCCTTCAGACAGCACAAGTCCTTTCTGCTCATGATACACTGGAGATTGTGCTTGCCTAGAAGCAAAAGGGAGCTGGATGACTCCTGATTCAATTTGCAAACATCATATAGGAAATAAAATACAGAGAAAAGTTGTCCAGGTTATGAAACTTTTCATCAAAACTGAGCAACAAAATCTAGTTTATTTTGTTTCTGCAGACAACAGCAAAGCCTATTATTCTCTGCCCATGGTGAGGGGGTTGAAACTAGATGATTGTTAAGGTTGCTTCCAACACAAACCATTCTATGATTCTATGATCTCTTAAATACAGCTGATATTTCATGTACAGCCCTTCTTCAGGGACCTTGGCAGAGGACAGATGACAATTTGTAGCTAACTGGGCCAGGTGTAGTTGATGCAAGGCAAAGCAGGCACCAAGGAGATGTGGAGCTCTTGGAACAATGTCACAGTGGCGGGAGATGGAGAGACAGCACACTCATAGTGTGTGCAGCAGAGAGAGTTTAATGGCTTGCACAGCTCTTATATACCCTATTCAAAAGATTTTGCGTTCGAACCTGATTGGCTATGATTGCTTACCACTCAGCTCACTGACCAATAGCTGCCTGCTTGCATTCTCTTCAGGGACTGGCTCTCTATAGCCAAACCCCTCCTCCTTTTATGATGCATACAGTCCAGCTGTATGCCGTCATAGAACAAGACTCTTGTTTTTTACATAGAATCATTGAAGTGTTTTCTGGGTGTGAAACACTGAGTTAACTCTTCATTACTTGCTGTGTTTGTCACTTGCGATGTTCCACTCTCTTTCAGTGTGTGTGTATGTGGGAACAAAGCATTGACATTACTTTTTATTCTTTCGGTGAACTTACCTAGACCCAAGCTGTGTTCTTTCACCTTTTCAGCACTTCTATAAAACCCCTTAAAACAAAAAATGCCTTATAATTGTGGTTGACTTATAGTGTTAGACTGTCAAAAGACTGATATTTTTCAGATTGTGTTGGATTTGGTCTCCAGCCTAGAGATCCTCTAGGTTTACCTGCTTCCCATAGATCTGTTTAAAACTTACAAGTCTGTGTCAGCAGGTTTCAGAGTGCAGCAGGGAGACTTGGTAGCATGTTAATTGTCCTTTCTTCCTATAGGGATATGCTCCACCACCAAAAAATGGAATTGAACAGAAGCGACCTGGGCGTCCCTTGAATATCACATCTCTAGTTAGGCTGTCGTCAGCAGTGCCAAACCAGATTTCCATTTCTTGGGCTTCTGAAATTGGAAAGGTAAACTGCATGTTGTGTAGGATGTGGGAAGTTGTCTAAATAACCTCATCTCTCTCCTACTGCCTGATGTTGCTGGCAATGCATACACCAGCAAGTGTTTAGTATTAGGTGGCTGAACTTATCAGTGCCAGGAAACAAAATTTGCTCCAGAACTATTGTACTTTTCAGTAACGTAAATATGATTCACATACAGATGATAAAGACTTCCTTATAGAATTCACGTTAGAAAGCCTGCTGTTAGGAGTTGCCTGAAGTGCGTGTCAAAAATAACAAGCTCGTTTTGTGGTGTAAATAGTACAAAACAGTTCAGACATGACAAAATAACAAAAGGAAGACCTACTCACTTCCTTGTAGCCTGATGGTGTGAAAAATGAAATTATGTAGCCATATATTCTAAGGCATGTTTCTTGGTATCTGTTGTAATTGTCCATTGGAGAAGACTTTTTAAACTGATCACTAATCATAGCTGAAAAGAAATTGGCCTTTAAAATGGTTGTGTGGTTGTTTAGAAATCCACCTATGGATGTTTTTAAAGAAAGAAAAGGACACTAGGAAATTTCTGAATTCATCTTAGGTTTAAATAATGGTTGCAGCAGCCCTTCAAGCTGTTGCTAAGTCAAGAACTACTTATTCCTCTGTGGCTATTTGTGTAAATTCCGTGGTTTAGCAATGGTACTTCCCAATTTAGTGCTCCCCTGGAGACTTTCCAAACCATGCACCACTCACTCCCCTGCTTTCCTCTCCCACTCCCCTGCTGCAGGCTGGAGTAGAGAATTTGAGGCACAAAAGATAAAGATCATGGGTTGAGATAAGAACAATTTACTGAAAACAGCAATGAGATGAGAAAAGGAACAGTAACAGCAACAATACTAATGACAGAGGGTACAGGAAAAGTAACAATTCACACAGAAACCCCCTGACAACAGATGATACCAGATGGCTCCCTCGGCTCCCTTTGCCATGCCTATGCCATCAGGCTTACTCAACCTTAAGGAACCCCTTCTCCCTGGAAGAGACTCCCTGCCCCTGGCAATGACATGAGGTGGTAGAGAATAACCTCCAGTTCCCGGCCATGCCCTCTCCTTCCTGGCTACTGCAAAATCTAACCCTGTCCTGGCCAGAACCAGGACAGTAAATCCTTCTGGATTCAATTATCAAAGTAGCTTACCTCTTTTTTTCTTCAGAATCAAAATCTGGACTAGAGGCACCACATTTCAAAGTGAGACTCCGGTAAAAGCTTTTTTACACTAATTAAAATTTTTAAAAGAAATTGGAGAGAAAGCTAATGTTCAGAAAATGAATGAAGGGCAATGCTGACAGCAAAGTGTTTTGTTTTGTTTTTCTAAAACAGAGCTGGAGAGAAAGATCTAGGCTGTTTCTTCCCAATCAGAAAGTACAAGAATCTTAAAATTACTACAGTGCTGTGTGTGGTCTTGGCCTCTCCTGTTGACCTCTGCTTTCTTCCTCCCGTCTATCTGCCAAAACATATTCTCATGGAAACAAATTACTTTGAGGTTGTAACAGCATTCCCTCTTTCCCTGAGATGTAGAATAAGCTTTTTGGTTTAATGTTGGTGCCAGAACTCATGTAGCAGCCATCACTATACATCCTCAAAGTTGAGACCTTGGGGGCCAGTCTGGAGTGTCAGCAGGCTCATATACTAAGGGCTTATTGGCATGGACTTGACTGATAGTGGAGGGCTGCTGAGCAAAGGAAGCATTAACCCCTCAGAGGTGGTCAAACTTGAGCCTATAAAATTCTTTCTGTAGGCAATGTCATTCTTTAAGGAAAAAAAACCACACACCCACACACCCAAACCAAAACTAATTTTTCTTAGTGGTGTCTTGTACATTTAGATCGCTTTATCTGCTCATCTAGGCAAGAACTGGTGGGACTTGCAGAATTTTCTCTTCATTAGTGACCTTGAAGAGAGAGTGAATGCTGAACAAAAGCAGCTGGAAAGTGGTGTGAATTAGGGAAGAGTAGTAAATGCTACAGAATAGGGCCAGCCTTAAAGGAGTGGACATGGTATGACAAGGCTTGGCTTAAAAGTGCAGAGCAAGCTAAAGAAAAGGTACAGAGGTACAAAGAAATTGGTGCAGCTGTGTGCCTTTAGAAGGTGTTGTGTTAGCACTTGAAAGACTATCATATTTTGTTGTGTGATTGTCTCTGAGCTCCCCACTAAGAAATTGACATTGGAAAAAGGGAAGGATTTAGACAAACGTGAGAAGTTCCTAAAGACTGCATGTATGAGATGTGCCACTATGTAAATCATCTTTCCAAGAACATAGCCTAGATTGTCTTTTGGTTGTGGAATTATTTTTCTGTCTTGATTTGATAGACAGGTCTCTGCCAAGAAAGGTGGGAACCTCCCTTGGAATGGAGAATATGATCCCCTTCCCTCCGAATTATTATAACTTTGAAATTAAGGGGCTTTCAGGCAAATATATGGGAAAAGGAGTAATAGTTCTTTACTAGAATGTATAACAAGGCAAACAAACAACAACAACGGCAGCAACAACAAACACAACCAGAAAACCCAGTAACAGCCTTCTCGGCTGTCAGGCACTTTCCCCTTTGGTGTAGTTATGGTTACAGCCGGCAGGGGCGCTGGTGGCTCCCCGGCCGGGCAGGGCAGGTGCGATGATTCCCCTGCAGCTGCAGGGGGCGCTGTGGTGCGAGTTCGATCGTCTCTCTGTGGATAATGGCGGGGGCGGCCGGGGGGGGGGGGGGGGAAGGGGGGTCCCTT
>VWZS01009585.1:24070-40230 GCA_013397075.1 Rhabdornis inornatus
GCAGCCGATCCTGATGCCCCTCTGGATAGCGAAAGGAGCTGTATCAGGGAACCTCAGAAGCAGCAAGCTGGAACGGCAGGGATGAGCAAAATCTCGGAGTGGTAAACAAGATGTATCAGAAACCCCGTAGCTGTAGTAGGAGCTGAGCCCGGCAGGTAGGGGGTGCGTGGCTACATACTTCAGGGCAGTAGCAGAGACACAGCGGGGGCTGGGCAGCGGCAGTCCAGCTCCCGAACACAGCAGGGAGAGGACCCTTCAGAGGAGGAAGGGGTTCGGGGTCCCGGGGTTTTCTCTGAGGCACACGAGCAGATGGAGAAGGTACATATTTTTTTTAGTGAGGTAGGGTGTTAATAAGGTCCCAGTTCAGTAGCTGGTCTCACAAGCAAAGGCTCACCCACGGCAGGAGAAACAGGGCAGGGCTGGGCTCCGGCGGCGGCAGCGAATTNNCCCCCCCCGGCCACCCCGCCTGCCCCCCTCCCAAGCCGATAGCGAGAGAGACCGAGGAGCTGCGCCCAGCCCCCTTTCCCCCAGCCTAAATCTCGCGGTCTCTCTACCCCTCCAAGAGAAACCCCTCAGCTACGATAATAAAGCCAGCTACACTCCTCCCCCTTATCCGTGGTTACTTCTTTTGTCTCTCTTAAGTATCCGTCGTTATTGTTTCTTAGCAAGAAAATGGGAGAAAATTTCCTAAGAGAAAGAAAACAAAAAGGAAAAATCCTAACCTCCAACATTCTTAGTTAAGTCATAACTGGAGTAGGACAATTGGATTTGATTGGCAGGAGAATTCTGGCAGAGTATTGGACTCTTTCACAGTAATGAAGTTGTCTGTCTCCTTTTCATAACTATTAAGCAAAAATTATGTGTGATTTTTTTGCTGGATGCTACTGGTGTAAATAGTAATCTGTTGTCATAGTGGAAGTACTGTATAAAATCAACATTTAATCTTCAATCACTCTTTTTGTAGAATTACTCCATGTNGCGAGAGAGACCGAGGAGCTGCGCCCAGCCCCCTTTCCCCCAGCCTAAATCTCGCGGTCTCTCTACCCCTCCAAGAGAAACCCCTCAGCTACGATAATAAAGCCAGCTACACTCCTCCCCCTTATCCGTGGTTACTTCTTTTGTCTCTCTTAAGTATCCGTCGTTATTGTTTCTTAGCAAGAAAATGGGAGAAAATTTCCTAAGAGAAAGAAAACAAAAAGGAAAAATCCTAACCTCCAACATTCTTAGTTAAGTCATAACTGGAGTAGGACAATTGGATTTGATTGGCAGGAGAATTCTGGCAGAGTATTGGACTCTTTCACAGTAATGAAGTTGTCTGTCTCCTTTTCATAACTATTAAGCAAAAATTATGTGTGATTTTTTTGCTGGATGCTACTGGTGTAAATAGTAATCTGTTGTCATAGTGGAAGTACTGTATAAAATCAACATTTAATCTTCAATCACTCTTTTTGTAGAATTACTCCATGTCTGTGTATCTGGTTCGCCAGCTAACTTCAGCTATGCTTTTGCAGAGGTTAAAAATGAAAGGTATCAGAAACCCCGATCATTCCAGAGCACTAAGTAAGTCTAATTAATTTCCTTGTCTATACTTTTTGAGGGTGGTTGGTGGCTCTTTAAAACTAGAATTTGTAATACTTTAAGAATTTGCATAATTTTGAGAAGAAAGTCCATGCCCAGAGTATCAAAGGTTCCCTTTGCTGTTGCTGAGGCATCGCACACTTTTTCAGTGAGGGTCCCTGTGCTGGTAAGGACCACACCATCTGAAATGTTCTTATAGGAATACCATGAACACTACTTACTGTGGTGGGCTGTGAGGTGCAGGTAGATCTGAATTTTCTTCACTTGCATGTGATGCTGATTGTACCTCGTTCGCTGATAATTATTTTCTCTCTTTTCATCTTAGGTTGAGTTTGCCATACTAACCATCGTGTCTGTTAGTGCATCTGCTGCACATCAAACAATGTTGTGATGCACAGTGTTTGCCAGTTGCTTATAAATAGTGAAGCCATTGTTGTTTGGTATTGCTATGAACTAGTTTCCTGGATGCTTAATTTTCTTAGATAGCTGGAAATAAAGGACATGTACCAGTGACTCAAGATTAGCATTTTAAATAATGACATCTGTGTATAACTTCTTAACTTATTTTAATAGTTAAAGAAAAACTAACTGCAGATCCTGATAGTGAGATTGCCACAACCAGTCTGCGGGTATCTCTGATGTGTCCTGTAAGTACATCTGGAAATTACCAGATTCGGATTTCTATTTTTATCTTTAGTGCATAGTTGGGCTGCTTTTAAAAAGACCCACTTAAGAAACTTCACTGGCTTTTGTTATATACTGATTCAATAATATAAAATAGTGGGGAGAGGGGTTCATCTACAAGCACCTGATTGTAGCAGCATTCACCCAACTGTGGTTTGGAACTGTGAATGCCTCAGATGTAGCTCAGTCAGAATCAAATTGCTACTTGTGTGTGTATAGTGAGGTCTTTAAAAGGAGTAATCTCATATTGAAGTGTTGAGACTAATTGGGCAGGGTGACAGAATAATTAAAGGATACAGTGGTAAATAAAACTTCAGATTTGCTCATCTTGGTGGTATTGCTTATACTGTCAGCTACTATAACGAACAAGAAAAATTGATCACTGTGTAACAAGGCAACACTGCCTTGGGGTTTCTCTTCCCAGATAGAAACTGGCTTTGTGTTTGTGACTGGTCTGTTCAGTTGAACATTAAAATGAGCCTAACGTAACCGGACCTCAGAAAAACCCTTTAAATATTTGGTTAAAAGACAATTATAAAAGCAGTATTTCAGTAAAAAAATCCTGGAAATAATGTTGATGCAGGTCCATTAGAAATATTTCTGACAACTCAGTGGAGATATTGAGGATGGCTTTATTTTTCCTTTAAGTGTACTGTAAGTGCTTTGATAGGGTGGATTTACTTGCAGTGCCCTTAGCCCTGGGCACCCTCTGTAGTGAGAAGAGACAGTTGTTAGCTATCCAGGCCGACTTCAGTGTCTTCTGTTCTGACTCTCTCTAAATGCATCTTCTGCAGCTGGGAAAAATGAGACTGACAATCCCATGCCGGGCTGTTACTTGCACACACCTGCAGTGTTTTGATGCTGCTCTTTATCTTCAAATGAATGAAAAGAAGCCTACCTGGATCTGCCCTGTCTGTGACAAAAAGGCAACTTATGAGAGCCTAATATTAGATGGGTAAGAGACTGGGTTTGCAGATTACAAAATCACTTAACATTTTTCATTATGTACTCAATAGCTACTTTTGTGGCTTGAGTTTTAGCCATTTCATATTATTTTCTTCATCAAAATACTTTAGACTGAGAGGAACTGATAGCTTCTCTTACCATGTAACGAACTGCATAAGTTTATCTTCCAACTGCATCATCAAACTCGTGAGCCTCAGTATATTTCCTTTGAAGAAATCCAAGTCTGATATTTAAGGATGTATCCCTTTTATGTGACCTTATCTCTGAGGCTATTAACTTTAAAATTTACCTTTTAACTCATAAAAGAGTGTCAAACTTGGTTCAAAGTATGATTATTTCTGCTTCTGTATTGAAATTTATGCATTGCAGTAATGTTGGAGTGGAATATGGGTAGATTGGGATATTCTTTTAGTTGTCAATGTCTGCAAAGTCTATAATTACAGGCTTTCAGGTAAGAGGAACTAGGGAGAGACCACATGCAATGGATGGAAGGTGATCATAATTAGCTTTTCCACTGTCTCCTTTTCAGTTAGAATTAAAATTTCACTTGGAATCAAAAATGAAACCACTCAGCCCTCTTTTTCAGGCTCTTTATGGAAATCCTTAATGAATGTTCAGATGTGGATGAGATCAAATTCCAAGAAGATGGGTTCTGGTGCCCCATGAGGCCAAAGAAAGAAGCTATGAAAGTCTCAAGTCCACAGTACACCAAAATAGAAAGTATGTTCATATGGGTACTGATTGCAAACCAACTTGGATACTTAGATGTAGCTTGGATAATGTGTGAATGTTGGTGTTTGTTTTCTGGAGGGCTTAATACTTCTAACCTTCTTGTCATATAAACTAAAAAGAAAGGCTTGTGTCTCTAAAAGTATGCATATTTGGGCTTTGTCTTTGTTCTTTATAATAGCAGTTAAGAAAGCGAAAGGTTGTTTTTGTTTTAGGTCCTTAAATTGATAAGTGAAGACTAAAACTTGTGTTTTAATATTCTCAACATGACACAGTGTCATGGGTTGACACCGGCCAAATGCCAGGTACCCATGAAAGCTGCTCACTCCCCTGCTGCAGCTGGACAGAGGAGAGAAAATTTACCAAATGGTTCCTGAGTTAAGGACCAGGAGAGATCACTCAGTAAATACCATCAGTGGCAAAACAGGCTCAACTTAGAGATATAAGGTGAATTTATTGCTAACAAAATCAGAGCAGGATAATGAGAAGTAAAACAAGCCCTTAAAAACACCTTCCCCCCACCCCTCCCTCCTTCCCAGCTCTACCTCCTACCTCAGCAGCACAACGAGGCAGGGAACAGGTGTTATGGTCAGTTCATCACCCAAAGCTTCTCCTGCTGTTCAGGGAGAGGAGTTGTTCCCCTGCTCCACTGTGGGGTCCCTTCCATGGGAGATAGCTCTCTGTGAACTTCTCTGACATGAGTCCATCTCGAGCAACAGCTCTATGTGAACTGCTGCAACATGAGTCCATCCCATGGGCAACAGTCCTCCCGAAACTGCTGCAGTGTGAATCACTCTTCCACGGGGTGCAGTCCTTCAAGGACAGGCTGCTCCAGCCTGGGAGTGGGGCCCCTCTCTCCACCGAGTCTCCCACTGGATCACAGCCTCCTCCCCAGGCATCCACCCACTCTGGCATGGGGCTCCTCCATGGGCTGCAGGTGGATCTCTGCATCCCCCATGGACCTCCGTGGGCTGCAGGGGGACAGCCTGCTTCACCATTGTCAGCACCACGGCCTGCAGTGGAATTTCAGCTCCAGAGCCTGGAGCACCTCCTCCCACACCTTCTTCACTGACCTTGGTGTCTGCACAGTTGTTTTCCCTCACATGTTCTCACTCCTGCCCTTCTCTGGCTGCAATTACAACTGCACCACAAACTTTGTTTTGATTTATTATTAAATATGTGATTCACAGAGGTGAGGGGTGGAATGTATTGGCTTTGCATGGCCTGTTTTTTTTGTAGTGGAGGGCCAGAGGTGGCTTTTGTGAGAAGCTGCTAGAAGCTTCCACCATGTCCAGCAGAGCCAATCCCTGATGGCTCCAAAGATGGACATGCTGCTGGCCAAGGCTGGGCCAATTAGAAATGGTGGTAATACCTCTGTGATAAAATATTTAAGAAGAAATCAAAGCAAAGTTCGTGGTGCAGTTGTAATTCCAGCATCAACGCTCAACACACAGAATACTTATAAGACAGTTCCTGGCCATAGCATTCTCTGTAGTGGCCAGGAAGACAATCTGGTTCTGTTGCAGATAGAAACTGCTGATGTCAAGAGCATTTAGAAAACAGTGATGTTCTATTATCTTCTTCAGGTTCCAGTGTTTTTAGGAAATCCTGTTCTGTGACAGTGGCCAATGAGGTAAACAAGAAGAAATTTGACATTATTGACTTGACAATAGAAAGCTCTTCTGATGAAGAAGATCCTCCTGCCAAAAGGAAGTGCATATTTATGTCTGAAACACAAGGAAGCCCGACCAAAGGGTTTGTCAATTTTAAAGTTAGTTGTAATTCTGTAATGTCTCAGATGAACTGATCTGTAGATAAATGGATTTGTAATCTCTCTTCAAGATCCAGCTCCACACTTCCAGAGGAAACTTTCTAGGTCTCTCCTTGCAGAAGGTTGTATTGATACAGTACCTTTGTACAGGCAAAACACTATTAAATAGTTTTACATATCACAAAAGACTTGTGCTCACTGTTGCTGTGTTTGCAGGGCCATTTCTCCATAGAAAAGGAAGTTGATTAAGATAATGGACAAGATTCTCCTGAGAAAGTAGATTATGCCAAGTGGAGGAGTTTTATGCATTCTTGTTAAGTTAGTGTCATCTTAAGGCTTTTTTCTCACTGTTATACCTTTTATCTAATCTGCTCTGTTGCCCAGGAAATGAGGCTGTGTTGCATTTTTCATCCATCCTGTCAGCCTTGGAAGGGAGGCACTTTGCTGTTTTGAATCAAGACAAGCTTTTCCTCCTCTATTACACTCTGGAATGTCTTGGACACTGTTGTTTGCCATGGTTATCTGTCAGTCCTGAAACTTGGTTAGCACAACCAAAAACTTCCCAAGTACTCTGCCAGCTGCTTCATCTTTGTTGTCATGCCTGACTTCAGTGGCAGGCATAACCAAGTTCTTTACTGTTGTGTCACCTCTCTGTCCCAGTCTGCGCACTTTGGCTGCAGGTACTGTTTGTGGCTTCCATAACATTCTTGCTTATGGCCCGTAGGGCACAGGAGACCTGCAGGGAGTGAGGGGCACTGATTGGGCTCACCAGTGCTCACTGCTCCATGAGGTGATTCCAAGCATCAGGTTTTAGTAATGATTTGTTAGTGTTGCATGAGGTGTGTCTGTCTCTCTGTAGTGGCTAATGTCTTGTACTAAAATAATAGTAATACAAACAAACCCCTTCTGTTTTGCCAACTCTTGAAGTAATGAGCAGGTGTACTGTGTCTCTAGTTCACAGGAATGTGTGATTTTTGGTGAGAAAATAGTTGGTCTTCTTCAACCACTTTCAGCAGCAATACTGAAATTCCATTGCTTTTCGTGAGGAATATAGAGGAGTCCCTCTGCAAGAGACATGGGTTTTTGTTTTTATTTTTATAAGAAAAAATAACTACAAATACATCTCTTAATGAAGTTTCAGAAGGCACCAAGACTTGCTTCCGTGCTCCTGTGCTTGTTCGAGATGGCTATGTGCAACCATAATTGTAGAGGGACTGAGTTTTCTTGTCTCTCTGTGAGCAGTGTATTTTCCTTGCTGTTTGGGTATGGATATGGCATGTTTTCTTTCTTCAAATCCAAGTCAAAGCCAAGCTTTTGGGGAATAGCTTATCTCCTGTAAACAATGTTGCCTGAATGCTAGTTTTGGCAAAACTGTGGGGTGTCTTATAGGCAGAAACAATGTAGGCTGAAGTATAAGAGATGCTTGAGAAGGAAGGGTCTGAAATCCAAGCTTTTGAATTCAGAAGTAGCAAGGCAGCAGTCTGGGGAGGAAGACATGAGTCTATAACACTCGTGGCTGGTGGGCTGGAGGAAGCAATTCAGAGCGACTGGGAACAGGATTCTGGATGCTTCCATCTGACTTGGAGTTTATTAAATATTTTATGCATATGGCTGGTGCCTGAATGCCTGTGGTGTCATCTTTAACAGTGCCGTGAAGTAATTGGGCAGCAGGTGAGGATGCAAAAGGGTTTTAACTAGTTGTATGCTCTTGGAGAGCTGAACTTAGCTTTGGCTCAGGCTGTGAGTAAAGATGGGTTTTGATATTTAACTCCCACATGTGTAATCTGTGCTTCAGGGGCTGAATAATGGTCAGTTGCGCCCTTGGCATGACAGGTTGGCACTGAGGAACAGTTATGTAGAGAAATTGAAACAAGCACTCTCCTTCTGTCTCTGGCTACCTGCACATCCCTTCCAGGGTACTCCACAGATGGATTACTTAATACATTACTTTTTCTGAATGGTAGACTGTTATAAATTACTCCAGAATTGTACTTTGTTTTAATGCCAACTTGCTCTTATGCCACAGCTGCTGTTGAGAGACAAGATAGGGTCATGTTATTATGAAGACTGTTATGAAAGAGGAAATTAGAGTTGGAATACTGTACAGTGAGTAGCCACACTATAGTTGTATTATAACATAGTGACCCTGTGAATGAGAGTGCACAGTGGTGCATAATTTCTCTTCTGTAAGTAACAGCCAGGTTGTCTGTAATTTCCCATGCTGTTTGAAACAGGGTTCTTGTGTATCAGCCACCTACTGTCAGAGTGCCCAGCGTGACAATGGTTGATGCCGCTGCTATTCCACCTTCATTAACAGACTACCCAGTATCATTCCATCATCCACCAATATCCAGTATTTCATCAGACTTGCTAGGTAGGTGGTGGTTATTTTTCATGTGTATTTTGACAGCATTATTAACTTGCAGGATGGGTAAAAATTGGAGAATTTATCAACTTTTTTTAATGGAACAAGACTATATGCAGTATTGCACTGATGTGATGTCTAGACAAGCCCAGTACAGACTTTTTTCCAGTTTCAGATTGCATTTCGCAACAGTGATGTGACAAACATTGCTTCTGGGATACAAATTGGCACTTCGGAATGGCAACCAGAAACACTTCTTGCTATGTTCAGTTAGACTTTGTGTAAACATCCGATGGTTATGTGTTGTATATGCGAGGGAGAGTAGCTACTTCTTTAAATTAATAGATGTGTGATGGCACTGACTCATCCAAACCATAGATGTAGATATTCTGCTAACTGATTGTAGTGGTGCTCTGTCTAGACTATGAAAAAGATGTTAAGGTGAGCTACAATCTATAAGCTGACATCTATTGACTTTCTTTACCTAGACATACCCTAAATGCCTATGATGTATTCTTCAACACTGCTGCTAAATATCAGACAAAAGGTGGGGATACTGATTGTTTTCTATCCTGGCTCCTTGAAAAGAACACTGTGTATAGGGACTCTGGGGGTTCTCTTTGCTGGCTGTAACAAGTCCAGAGCCCAGGAAATGGTGACTTGTGGTGACAGGTGTCACATTGCCCTCCTGTACTTCCCCCCTCCTCCTTTCATTGCCTGTATTAATTTCTGCCCTGAAACATCGCCCGTTTTTTTCCTCTTCTTTCAGCACCAGTTTGGCAGTGAAATGGGTATAATTCCCCTTGTTTCTCTGTCCATTTTGTTTCCCTTACTGCTTCCTACTTCCACTTCTCCCTTGTTAAGAAATTGGTTGTCTTCCCAAATTAGATGGGAGAGTAAGCTCAGAGAACAGAAATCTAGAACTGTTGTCTATCTCTATTGACTGAAGTTCTAGAATGTGCAAGACCAAAAGAAACTGTAAATTCTGTAAAAGCAGCTAAGCTTAAATATCATCCAAATTTTTTCTCTAATGGAGAAAGGGGAGATGTCACTGGCCAGAACAGATTTGGAGGTGAGAGGAAGGGGAGGGAAGAAGTTTACCATTTTTTTCTGTTGACATAGCAAACACAAGGCCAGTATTTAACAACAAAACAAAAAAAGGCCATAATTTCTCATTGGTTTCATAATTTTAAACATCTTCCCCTAAATGCTTACACGTTACTGGTGTAAAAGATGGATGCTAGTTGTCACTGATCTTAGAGGATATACCTTGAACTACTTGTAGTTTCCTCTTCTTTGTTCCTTTTATTTGTCTAGACACAAAATGATATTAGAAATGTTTTCTTATTGACTGCCCATGGGTGGAGGAAGAGATCTGCTGCTTGGTTTTGGACTTGTGCATGTTGTGACTTTACTTCATTCCAGCATCTTAAATGTGATAACACTCTTCATGTCCCAGTTTGGCCAAGTCAAGTACAATATGCAGTGAAACTTGCATTATGAACCAACAGCTCCAAATGGCAAACTCCATCTAAACAACCACATTGAACCACCCAGCAATATCAAGCGAATAATACATCTTTATGTCATCCTCATTCTTAAAAAGAGCCACTTGTACTAGATAACTCGTTTTGCTGCTGCCTGAGGTAGTCATTGAGAGTGGTGTCACAGTAGTATATTCCATTTAGAAACTGTAACAATTGCAAAATCTGTTCTATTACCACAAAAAAAGTTCCTTAAATTTGTTGTGTATGCATAAAAGAAAGACTCATCAATTTATTATCCTTCTTTCTAGGACTGAATTTTCTTTCACTAATCCCAGTTGATTCACAGGTATGTTTCTGAACTGCTGTGGGGTTAATTTTCAAGTCTGTTTTTTGTGACATACTGCTCAAATAACTATCACATTTATGCAGTCCACTTGCTTAGACCTAACCACAGACCAGGAAAATCCATTTTCCCAACAAGAGGTGGTAATGAAAATGCATTAAGGGAGGATTCAGTTTAGCCTTACTATGATAAATCCAGGCATGGAAACTCAGTCTTTATTTGTAGTTTGCCTTTCTAGGCAAAGCAGATACTAGCACAGCACTAACTTAAATACATTCAGGGTGGTGAGGCACTGGGATAGGTTGCCTAAAGAAGCTGTGGATGCCCCATCCCTGGAAGTGTTCAAGGCCAGGTTGGATGGGGATTTGATCAACCTGGTTTAGTGGAAAGTGTCCCTGCCCATGGCAGGGGTTTGGAACTAGGTGGTCTTGAAGGTCCCTCCCAACCCAAACCATTCTGGGTTTCTATGATCATGTACTTCACGCTTGTGTTGGTTATGCATTGAAGGCACCTAGGGGGAGGGGAAGCTCGGAAGCTTTTCTCTATGAGAACTTCCTCTGTGAATTGATGGGACCAATTGGAGGCTGGTTTGGTTGTTAACAGCCTGAGGAACCAATTAAAGAAGTTAGTTCGCTCCGTGAACACATTTTTTGAAAGAGGTAACGCGGGAAAAAGCTCTCTTTCATTTCCGGCTTTTCACAAGGTAACGTCGACCTGGTCCGGGCCCCACTCCCCCTCCCATGCAGCCCGGGCCAGGCGGGGGGTGGGCTCCGGAGGCCACTGGGCCCCGTTTGCAACCAGGGACCCCGATGGCCAGGGGGAGGAGACGCCCTTGTTAAGATCCTAGCCCCCCCCTTACCCGGCAGGCCGCGGCTCGGCGGGGCTCTGCCTTGCTGCCAGCTCGGAGCAGCCATGGGGGATGGCCAAGCCCACCCAGCCGCCCACGCGGCCTGGGGGGGGGGCAGCCGTGAAGCCAGAGGCTTGTCAGCNAATACTCCATGAGTTTTACATGGCCCATAAGTACAGCTTTGGGAAAGCTGTGAAGATGGGAGGAGTTCGTGGAAAGTGAAGCCACAAAAGAACTGTTTTTTTTTTTCTTCTTGTGGAGAAGTACCTATGGCCTGACAAGAAGAAACTTCTCTCTCTGAAGTGAACTAAAAAGGACTATTTAAGTTAGGAACTGACTGAAGTGTTTTTTTGTATGTTGTTGTTAAGAAGGTGTGGGAGAGAGAAGAGAGTGGTCTGAAGATCTTATTCTGAATTTGTTTTCTTTTTCCTTTCCTTTCTGTTGTTAATAAAGTTTTTCTTTCATACCCTTTTAAGTTTTAAGCCTGCCTTGCTTTTGCTCCTAATTCTATCTCACAACAGAAAATGAGTATATTAAAATTAACAAACCTAAACTATAACATTTATTGGTACATTGACCGGGAAATCAAACTAAACCAAGACAATGCTCTTAGTTCATGCTGTCTATCTGTAGGCCAGATTAAGCTCTGTAAATATACCTTACTGATTGTTATTTCTGTTCTTTTTTTATATTAGTAGGAGATTAGGTTCTAAAGAAAATATCTTCATTAATTTGAAGGGCACATGACTGAATACTTTTATAAGAAAGTCTTCCATGCAACACTTCAACTCCATTGGCTTTGGATTATATGGAAATTTTGGAGATCAAAAAGAACCAGGTTGTATTTTTCCTTCCCTGGAAATTTAAACTTTACACCATTAGGGAGAACAGTTTTTACTGTAACTAGATTCTTATGCAAACAGACTACAGCCTTGAAAAGTGGGGGAATATCAGCTCCCTAACTAAGACAAGAGGATCTGAAGCAGACTCTTTTTCACCTCTGTCACTAGAATAAAACAGTAGTAGGTCTCTTAGAGTAGAGTTGACTTTCTGGTGTCTTAAAAATGAAGGATGAACTTCCTCCTTTTCTTTCCACTTACTGCATCTTGCAATACTCTGTGCCTGCCCTTGAGATCTGAACTGCCAAAAGCGGGAATAACAGACGTTTGTTCATGCGGAAGACTGCAAGCAGGTATGCTGCTATGAACTGTCCATTTTGGACAGTTCAAACAGCTCAGGCTCAGTTTCAAACATGCCCAAGATTCGAATCCACAGGGTAAGAGAAAGTAAAGTGTGTCAAACAACGTGTGCGGGGGGTGTCTTATCTTCTTATTTGACATCTGGCAACCTTGTTCCGTTTCTAAATACTTAGAATGTTCAGCTCTGAAATTACTTGTCTTTCACTTCAGGAAATTTAAATCAACTTAAGAATTTTTCCTTATCAGACTTGATCAGGGCTCATTTATCACTACTAAAATGTTTAGATACCTGCTTATATTGTTGCAGGTGTATACTATGAAAATGTTGATTAGTACAGCTGCTGCCATTTGTGGGGATGAAATTATTCTAACCTCCATTGAAAGAGCAGAAAGCATTTTGCTGCCTTTCATGATGAAAGGAGCCTGAAATAGGCAGTTGGGCCCAGTACCTATGGGCAGTGAACATTCTCCAAATGTTAAGGGTTTTTGTGGGTGGGTTCTTTTGTGGACATGATAGTGTTTCTTAATGCACTAATAAATGTTCAAGCTAACTATTTAATAAGAAAAACAAAAAGGGGAGGATGAGGGACAAAGACTCATGGCTCATCTTTGGTTGATTACTTGCTGGTTTGCAGAACTCTGTTTTTTGCTATGCATGTGTTAACAAGGTTCTGATAGTAAAATGTTTTGTGCTTGTCGCTCTTCAGAGCATACAATTCCCTTGTGCAGTTAATCTCTTCATTCTTCATTGTTTCAAGCAGCACTGTCCTCCTATGTTTTTTGGATAGTCTCACCTCAACCTTAACAAGCAGCATGCCTGACAGCATCATCACATCAACCAGCCACCACGAGAGCAGCACACATATTAGCTCCTCCAGCAGGAGCAAGACAGGAGTGATAACCAGAAGCAAAGGCAGTGCTCCTGACATCATCTCACTGGACTGAAACAAGGGGAAGCACATGACTCCCAGAGAAATTGCACAGAGCTGCTGCTTGTATCTCTGGAAATTCATCATCTCAGAAGTTATTCTGATATTTATTGAAAGGATTTACCTTCTGGAAAATGGAGTAAATTCATCAACACCAAACAGAAATGATAGATTTTTTTTTTCCTTGCTCATTAAACAGCTGGCATAGAAAAGGCCCCTTCATAACATGCATTTATGCTTTTGGTTTGTTCTGGGAAAACTTTGTTGCTGGGTGGATACCACAAATGTTTTTTAATTTTGTTGTAAAACACAGCTATACTGTAAAAAAACCAAAAAGCTTTTTAATAAAAAAGGTGCTTTACCACTCTAAAATAACAATAACCTGGACAAAGGTGCAGAAGTGTATGCACTGGTGAATTTTTAATATTTTCACGAGGACCTGTAATAAATTTCATTTAAGACCATGAAGCTTTGAAATAGCCATGACTTGTGTTGTGTCTCTTGTTCCCCATCTCCCCCTTACCTGTGGACATAGGGGAAGCCAAAATAAATGGGATTGTGTGGTTTGTTTTTTTCCCTAATTTCATGTTTTTCACAAATGCAACAGAATCCTAAGATGTGATGACTTCTTAATGTTCTTTGGGCTGGGGCAGGGACAGACTATCTATGCAAACCCTGCGTTACACAGTCTCTGTGCTGTCATGTTGGAATTAGGACACATCCCCACTACCAAAAGCTCCAAACCATGCACAGTTGAATGTAGTTGAATTTCTGGTTGGAGAAATTTAAGAGATGATAGGAAAAAAAGCCTTTAAACTCAAATTTAGATTATTAAGTCCTCTTTGAAATTGCCAGATGATCAAGCGAAGTGTGTGCTTTCTATGGCAGCTGTAAAAAGAAAAAAAAAAAGAAATTGCTTTCTCCAGTGCAGGATTACTTAAGAGGATTTCACACTTCTGGTTTCTGTCACTTCAGTAGCTGCTGTATTTTGTGTGGGAATACTGCACTCTGACTTGCTGTGGGGGAGGCTTGACTTTTGGGAAGATAGAAGCTGTAACTGCACAGTGTTTCCACGGTGTTTCTGGGGGTAATCTCACCAGTACTCTATGTGGAAGGGGTTAAAGATCAGGAAAATAAAGTAATTTTCAGAGAGCTGGAATAATGGTATTGTCTATGTATGCTGACAGAGCAGCTTTTCCAAGTGTTATGGTTCTGTTGAGTAACTGTATTTAAGATTATTCCCTGATAACCAGCTTTCACTTTTTCCTAATTTCATGTTCTTCTTATTTCTTTAGTCAGATCTCTGTTGCTTTTTGCCTTCCATTACTATTACAGTATTTGAACAAAGTACATAGATGAAAAATATTGAATCAGGATGTTTTGTAACTTTTGTCTGCCCTGTACTCCCACCTTTAATGGTGCATTACTATTCCTCATAGCCTTTTTTGTATGATCTTTCACAGCAGTCTTCAATTCACACATTGATTGTGGAGACCCTAAAAGGCATTCCCTAGTTAGGGAGACACAAGAGGCTTCTCTCATAGCAAACCCTGTTCTGTTACTTTGGTCGGCTCCATGCCCAGTCCCTGTTCCTCAGTCTTTTGGTCACTCACCCTATTTCCCCATTGGCTCCCATGCCCTAACCCCCCCCTTTGTGCCACCCCCATGTCCCCTGGTAATTGGTCTCTGATGCTCCCCCTGCCCCAAAGACCCATGTACTTGAACCTGGATCCTCACCACGAGTTCACTTTTGCCTCTGACCCTGGACTATCCACGGGTGTGGCTGAAATAAACATCTCTGTGGAACCCATACAAAGGCCCTTCCTGCTTCTTTACCTGCAACCATCTTAACAGCTATCCAGGCCGCAACAATTGATCATAGTATTGCATCCAATTTTTCTTTCCTTAGCTGTTGTTTTTTTTGTACCCGTTAAGGATCAGTTTTTAGCATGATTTATTTCCAATAAAGCCATGCTACTCATGGAGTTTTTTCCTAATCCTCGAAGCGGATCAGTGCTTTTTGCATTACAATTGCATGGTGACTTGACCTGTAAATAGAGTGTGAAGAGAGGTTCCTGAATCACTCTGAATAAAGCATTTAAACCCAGTATCTGTTGCTGAAGATGCTATTTGTACTCTATGTCAAACTCAAGTGTGACTCTGCTAACTGTTGAACTGGCTGAGGTGATGTGAACATCTCACATGTACATCAGAAAAGTAAAGGTGAGTGCCATTTTTTAGGATGTACTCTAAACCACTTACGGTATTATGAAATATGGCTGGTATTTTGTTAAATATTGTGCCCTGTTTAGTAGTTATTTATCAGGGCTAAGGTGCAGTTGTGTTGCCCAGCTGTTGTGGGCAGGAGTTTTACAACTGCATTTAGCTTTGTTATAAAGTTACTCACCACAATCGGGTAGGTCAATCAATAAGGCAATTTATTAATTTGTTGATAAGGAACGGGCAAGCAGCGCTGGGGATGCGGGGAGTTTGTGCTCCACCAACATGTCCGTCCTACTCCTGGTCACTGCCCCTTTTATCGGCAGTTTCTGGTGGAGTCGTGTCGTGCTTACTGTGCTGGAGTACAAGCCCGAGCAAGCCCGAACACGTTGGCTACCACTCAGATAGCAGTAGCTACAAGTCCCCACCAGGTCTGGACAAGGCTCGAACATGTTCTCGGGCTACACTCTTAGCAAGCAGGTAACAGCAATGACAAGTCTGTTCATGTCCACACAAGCCCGCGCTTCCTTATACATAAAAAGTGGCTACAATTCATAATTATAGTGAAAAAATAATACATAAAACCAAAAAGCCAACAATTTACAGCAAAGTGATTTAAACAAATATAATGAAATAATTAGATTTTCCTGTGTCTCATTTCCGTGCTTTACTTTGGATTCAGTATTCTTGTTTATATTGATCCCATGGTGTATCTTCATAATGACACGAATCACTATGTAACATCTCATAGCTTTAAAGCTTCTAGACCCCAGACAGCAATGTTTGAGCCTGGCCCAATAGAGAGATAAATTGTCATAGGCTGGGGTGTGAGGCAATTTTAGGCAAACGATGCAGTTTTCCTGCAATGCTGATGTACACACAGTAGGTAATTATTAGGCTTGTGTAACCTCCAAATCCTTTAATTCACCTGTGTTTGTGGACAATGTGTATCAAGGGATTGGAGTGCTGCAGTGTAGTCATATCACCCATTCAATATGCTTTCTTCCACAAGAAAACAAAGTGTTAGAAATTAGGCCTTTTT
>VWZS01009587.1:0-98610 GCA_013397075.1 Rhabdornis inornatus
CGGGCCCGGCTCGCACCCTTCGCGCTTGGAGGTTTGCATCCTGGCTGCGTAGAGTAGAAGTTACATATTGGTCTGATAATTACTTTCCTTTAAAAAAACCTGTATTTTTAATATTTAAAGTAGTTTGTTTCATCTTTTAACTGCTGATATTAAGCTTTGTCATAAAAACTTGTGACAAGGAGACGTACTGCAAAAGAAATCCTACAGGCAACCTGTTAAATATAGAAAGGAATAGAGCTATTAGCATTAATTCACAGAAAAAGAAAAAAAACCCCACCTTTTAGTGAAATATTCCAAAATGTTCTGACCTTTTTAAAAGAAAATTCTGTTCAAACTTTGAAGTTTAATACCAGAATCTCTGTCCCAAACAGCAGTAACTATGAAGTAGGTGTTTTCAGCCCCTGAGAGCTGACATGAGATTTATACCTTTGTTCACCTACGACTACTCTGTGTATGTAACATTCATTACAATGACTCCTTTCTTTTTTCATGAGACATGAACATGCAGTGAAACCTATTGAAGGATAATTCTCCAGTGTTTCATGTCTCATACATAATTATTTCATTTCCTCAATCAAAACTTGTTTGAAGATTTAGGTAACAACTCACAATTATCTGTATAATGAGGAGGTGAGCAGGTCATAATTTGAACAGCTCACCTGAGAATTTTAGTGAGAATGCAGTTTTGTAGAAATTTCATTACTTATTCTGAGAAAAAATAAAGGAAATTGAAATGATTTCAAACATTGGATTGTGAAAAAAATTACAATGGAACAAATCCTATGGCAAAGTAAAATTATATTTATATATTTATATTAATATAGGTAAGTAAACCATACCAAATTATAAAAAAATACCGTCCTGCCTGAAGCTGTTGGATCCATAGATGTGAATAGATGCTGAATACTGTGCTGAATGTGGGGCAGGCATTGATAGAAGTTTTCTCCTAAAAAACATCATCACTCTGGAAACAAGGCAGGGGAAAAAGAAAAATAAAAAAGTCAAAGCAAAGTAAACAAAGTAAAATTGAATAGACTACAAGTAATTGTACCAGGTTTTTAATTAATAAGAACACAGGAGATTGCTAAAATGAGTACATTACCTAATTGTGAATTAATATTATATGCTGAAACATCCCACAAGGGGAGAATTGGATATGCTAATATTGTATGAGAGAGATTGCCACTGGCAAATATTTCACTTTAGAGAATTCTACATTAGGCATAAACTCAGAAAAAAAACAACCCTCTTAATATGTGTCATGAAATATTAATTGCCTAGAAGTTGCTAAAGCAAGATAAAAGCTTGATTATACACCTTTGCATCCTTTTGATGGTCTTTATTGACCATTGATCCAGAATTTTTTTTAGAAATGCAGTGTATTATTGTATGAGTAATAGAACAAACATTTTGTGGTATAAAGTTATAATTCCTAAGCAATAATATCTGAAACTGTAGTTGGCCTAGGCCTAATGGGACATTACTTAGAACATCCTAAGGGGAAGATATTTGGCTTTAGAATTTGTTTTCCTCTCTTTGGTTCAAAAATACTGCCTGCCCTCTAGTACCATTTTGGCAACCTACTCTGAAAAATGCACCAGCTATTTTTCTTAATGTGAAGAGTGGATGGAAGTGCAGACAGTACTGGATCTGCAGTTTGATGTGTCATACTACAGCACAACTTTTTTTGGTAAAATACTCTGCAGTGTCTCAGGAGTAAGCTAATACATTTTTACAAATGAACAAAAAAGAGGAAGGAGTTTCTTAACTTTTGCATTTAGGATGTAGATAAACTGTTACCCAAAGGAAACAGCACACAAGTCTTCATTGTTTTGGCCTATGACTGTTTGAAGTACCTAAACCTGAAGAAAATAGCCAACTTTTACATTGTTCCGTTAAAAGCAATAAATCTACCTTTATTTGCTTAAACATTCAGTAGTCTCTGGGGAACGAGATTCAATTTTCATACTTATGAAGAAAACTTAAAATAATAACTGTTTTCTTGAACTGGAGTTAAAAAAATCTCCAAAAGCAAAACCATGCTCTTCCAAACTGTATAGAAAATGACTGCAACAGAGAGACACAAATTTTCAGGTTAACACAAAGTTAGACAGTATACCTTGGAATGGTTTATTTTCATCAGACATAAATGGCACCCTTTGAGTGTTGCTAGTAAGTGAACTAATTTATATTTGGTTCAATTTTTTTAGTTCAATTGGAGCCATTGTGGTGGTTATTATCATTTCTACTGAATGACTTGCTCATGCTTTTCTCTGGCTGACCAGTTGCCAAATGAAAGGTTGATTTCAAACCTTTACTTCCCTTTGAATGTGAACTCAAATTGGTAAATTATTTGTCAATGCTTTTTTCTTAACATATGATGAAATCTGTTTTGATCTTAATGTTCAAGATGTATAAAATGACAGAGAAAGGCCTTTAGGTGCTGCAAACTGGAACAGATCCACTTTTTGCTGCAAAGAATTTGTAGAGTTTTCAGCAGAACACAGCTTAGCTACAGTTGACCTATTCCATCTGTAGTCTGCTTCCCAGATGCCTTATATTCAAAATCAAGAGTGCTCCTGAGTAGCTGCTCACTGTGGAAATATCAAGTATGTGAGTGAGAGGTTTGTCTTGTGTTTTGAGTGGGAATTTCTGAATAATGATTTCAACCTTGTGTTTCGTCACTGCACATTTTTATTGCTGGCTCAGTGCTATTTAGCATATTTTCTTCCATGATAGTATTTCTTCTGAGATGCTGCTGCTGCTCCCATTCTCCTGGTTTCTTTCATTCTCTTGAAGATGGTATGACAGTTTACTGCATCTTACTGATTTGTTCCAGCCACTCCATCTTCCAGGCCTGAGTAGCAGCAATCACTATAATCTTCACAGTGACTTATTAAATAATGAGTAAAACTGTTTCACAGTGCCTTCAGAGACCTGATTCTGAGAAGCTTGCCAAGCATTTTACAAAGCATTATAAATAACCACTTCTTTATCTTTCAATTTTCTGATTAAATGCCTTTAAAATACCTTTCTCAAAAAGTACAGTTGCATGGAAGGCAGTGTTCTGCATTTCTGGTTGCATGCTCAGTAAAGCTTGATGGTGTAATGTAAATATGGTCAGTGTAGGAAGTCTGGCACTATTAAATGGTTTCCTAGAACTGGGTGTGGAATAGGACTAGGTGAAAAACAAAGCAAGGACATATAGATGGCTGTGACTTCTTTGTTTGTACTCAAGATAGAATACAGTGCTAATGTCCCTGTTTGTGAAAGAAATGCAAATAAAGTATGCCTGAGTATTCTGCACTGTCAGATGCAGCCAAGGCATTACCTGGGAAAGTACAGGGTAATTTCAGTTCTCTAACACAACTGTCTGTGCCAGCTGGGACTTAGTTTTTCTTAGCACCATGGCAGGAAAATGTGAACCCAGTCTGTAGCATCTAAAACCACCTCCAGGGACTACTGTGGCAGCCTGTCTGAAGCACTTCAGATGTATCTTTTTTCTTTTTTTTCTGAAATGTTCATTAACACAATTGGGACAAATGGAAGAGGGGAAAATGCTGAAATTACTAGATTAATTCTGCATAAAAATTGTAAGAAATGTAGAACAAAACAGCGCATATGTAAGGGATTTCAGTAGTACAAAGAAAAGTGAAGGTTGCTGCAGTTCAGAGGAAATTAATGCCTCGGATATGGTTTGGGAGATGATAAAAGGTAAGAAAAGGGGAAGATGGAAAGTAGTCTTGATTGTCATCTCATGCTGCTCAGTGGTGCTTTGTCTCGGGCTTTTAGGAGCACTGTTCTTAGTAAACCTGGTCTAACTTGCCAGTGACCACAATTTTCTGGGGTCACTCTGACCTGCAGCTGCCCTGAAGCCATGAACTATGAGTAAGTTGCAATGTTTTTTTCCTTAGCCTGGGCCTGTGCCAGCAAAGGTTTTGTGACACCTAAAAACCTGGTCCTCACTGAACATTAATTAAATGTGCCTTTGTCACTCTGACATACAGTAATACACTAACAAACAGTAACCATTATATATGTGATAAGCTGTGTCACAGGCTAAACCAGAAATTAATGTCTACCACCACTTTGTGCAACAAGGAATTTGTTTAGCCTTGAAAGTTTGATTTCTGCTAGCTGAGTGGCTATGCAAGGTTCATTGAAACTGATTGTGGAAACAAATTCCAGTGCAAAGGAGCTGTGTCTTATTTCAGGTCTTGCCTATACTTGTGCTTCGTATAGCCTGATCCAAGTGCAGCCACTCTGGCATGTTATAATCTCCTGAGCTATAAACATAAGTAAACATGGAAAGGGGATGTTTGTACCTATGTCTGTACCTATTTTTGTACTTACGTTTGTACCGTGTTGTACCTACTGTTTTGAGGGGTGAAGATTGTAGCTATGTTGGAGGGAATGGGAGAACCCAGATTAAAAAACATGCCATAGAATATCAGGAGTCTTACTCAGTGCATTGGTACAATTATCTACCTCAGATGGGAAAATCTGTGCAAAGATGGGATTTGCATTGAATCACCTCACAGGTGGCAGTATTTTTCTGAGCAGACGTTGCTGGCACAAATACCTTAGGATTTGGCAAACAAGCAGATGGAAAAAAATTAGTATTTATAAGGTGTCTGTAAGGATGTTGACTAGAGGGGGATAATTATGGTTGTAGATTGTCACGGGTAGTGAATTGAGACCATGTGTTCCCTTAGAGTTCCCCTGCAGCAATGTCCCTCACCTTTTATTCCTGTGTAGATACATAATGTCACTGGCATAACTAGTGTTCCTGCAGGTGCAGCACAGGCTGGCAGCTAAAATGTGTCTCTGTTTTCTGCTTGCACAGCAGCCACTCAGACGGGTGTGCAGCTCATCGTGTTTGTTACCCTGGTATGGGTCGTAAGCACTAAAATATGCCAGAGTAAATTGTTCAGGTGTTGCCTTTGCCTGTAAAATGATGGTCAACCTTTGAAAATAAACTCATGGAAAGCAGGCTATGTATAGAAAGCCATTTCATTGATGGATGTTAGCTGCAGGGGGAGGATAAAACAGGCCCTTACCTGTAACTGTGTAGGGTAATCATTCCTGTAAGTGAAACTTACTTCTGTAATCTCACAAAGACCTGAACACTGTGAAGGCAAAATCAAAATGCTTGCAGACAAGTTGTCCTCCAGTTTATTAGGGCTCATTCCCAGGAGGGCTACATTCAATTATGTTTTCCAGTGGTTTGCCAAAAGAGCTTCACAGTTAAGCCACCTGAGTTTGCATTCAGATTTTCTACTTTAAGTTACAAATGTCTTGCTTTTCAAAGCTTTCCAGCTGACCTGAAGTGTCATGCCAACAGTACTACATCTAATTGAATATATATCTCATTTTTCATTTTTGCAGCTTTACGGACCATTTCCTTATTAAAAAGGTGTCTGTTTGCACAGGAGCAGACAGGAGAATGAAGCAGCAGGAAAATCTCTATAACATGACATTGTCTTTTTCTTGTGTTTTTGAGCTTGGCAGCTGGATACTTCTGTTAACTCATATTTATCTTGCACTAACGTAATAATTGGGAAATGAGTATGTTGCTTCAGCAGAAGTACTCTGCAGTTCAGTGTAAGAAGCTCTATTTGCCTCAAGGCTGTGCTCTGTTCTGTGTTTATAGTGTCGTTTGTATATATATCCCTGTAAAATCTGAAGAGACATTTGCAATGATTATCAACAAAGCACAATTCTGCAAGGATTGAGTTGGATAAAAATCTCAGATAATTCATAGACAATCAGTGTATGTGCCTTAGATTCTGGAGTTTGGTGCTATTTGGGTTCTCAACCAGGGGTACCATTTTCCATTGCAATTTCTTTCCACTAAAGCAAATGATTACTTACACACATTTCAAAGGGAACTTGAAACTTTCTTTTCTTGTGCATTGCAGAAACCAGTGCAGACACCAAATATTTGCATTATGCTCCATGTTGCTTTGTAATTTATAATCCCTTGAACTATTCTGCTCCTACAACAGGTGAGGAAAAGTGTATGTAAGGCAAGGTACACTTTGGAGCTAGGTAGAGGTAGTGCGTGGGCCTGAACATTAAACAAGCTTATTGAGATATAATAGTATTGCTGTTCAATAAAGTCTATTGAAGTAGAAAATAAGTTAAGTCTCAGCACTTTTTCAAAACGACCCTGAATGCAAGCTAATTCCCATACAAGACATGCAGTATTGACTCCCATCTCTCATTTCCCAGATTTCATAGATTTCATATGCTCCAAGTGGCATTTTAAGCATTTGCTTTCTGAAAAGTAAAAATGCTTTAACAAAAAGGGGTGAAAAAATTAAGAATTATTGCTGTAATATTAAATTAGGAACCTAACTTTCTGTTGCCCTGTCTTATGAAAATGACCCCAAAGAGTCAGTGTCCCCTGTAGTGAATGGTCTTATTGTATTTGCCAGGAGAAATGCTTTGATCCATGCAGAACTTTACTGACTGTGCCCCTCTGACCCAGTATTGATGTGGTATGCAGATATTTGGAGATACTGAATGAACAGAAGCATGATCAAAGAGGAAGGAATGGCCTAAGACTGCCCTCAGTCGGAGATCAGGTCTTTGGAGAGGCTTAGAGGGCTAAAAGGTGTTCTTGGTATGTTCAAAAGAGTAGGTGTGTCCAATGTCTTTGAGAGGAGAGGGAAGAGACAGTTAAAACACTAGTTTTGATTCTGCCACCGACTTGCATTTCTGGTCAGTGAAGCAATTGAGCAAAACAGACTGACAGAATTCCCTGCTTCAATATCCTAAACCAGCTAGATACCTCTGGTTTTGACAAAACAACCCTCTTGCCTGGAGGTTCTGAGCTCCTCCAGATCTACAGCTTTTGCTCTTGCTGGCCTCAAAGCAGCTGTGACAGATGAACTGAATAGGGCTGTCCAAAGGGTCAGTCTTCTACCTCTTGGAAATCACTGTCAACATTGCAGTTTTAGTCAAGCAAAATGTTGAATTTTTGTGACTAAACAGCATAATTTGAAAAATATGCCAATTATTTAACTGGTTCTTTAATTTCTTGCACATGTAGACACACTGTTTTCAGCGACCTTTTGGTCAAGCCTGCTATCCAAGGGGCAGATTTGCAGACTGAAATACTCACATTTGATGAGGTATATTATGCGAAGCTCTGTATAAGCTCATCAGGATATATCACAGAGTATGTACTGAAGACTATCTGCTAGCTACAGAGGAAAAGATTTTATAATTATTGCAGTACTATTTCCAAAGGAGATAAAAGGGTTGTATCAGATTCCAAATCTCTTCTGGGCAGGATCAGATGACTTTTTGGCACCTAATTCAGACTTCACCCTGTTTGAAGCAGTAAACATGTGGAGGGACTTTCTGGAAATAAGATGGACTTTGGAAATAGTTGTGTTATTACTTAAGTATTTGCAAGCAGGCTCTGTGTCCACAGTTGGGAATTGTTCCTGTCAGCTCATACAGATGACTTGCAGATTCTATTTTTCTTCACCCTCCAACACACAAAACTCCTCAAGGTAGAGGTTGCATTCTGGAGTTTTTCACATTCACCTTCTTTGCACATCTTTTCTAAAAGCAAAGAGCTGCTTTGCTGGAAATGTTGAGGTGTTTTGGTCTCTTATCCAGTGTTTGGGAGGTATTTGCACCTGTAGCGACAGAAAAAAAATTCTCCCTCTTAAAAGAGAACTCTCAAATTGTCTAGTGAGGCTTTGTGGGCTTTGATTTTGAAACAACCAATAATCTGCCTGTGGGTTGCCAATTATGGAGCTAGTAGTGGAAATATTTGCCTGAGTATTTCTACAGTAATGTCGACATCAGATAAGAGGGAAGTGTTGGTGTAGGTAAGGCTAGCTTAGGAATGAGAAGACTGGACAGTTGTGACAGCTGAACTGATCCTCTTGGCCATTTTCATTTCTCTAAGCCCTTCTACTGAGGGCTGTCAAGCCCTACTGATCACATCATATTGAGGATATTCAGCAAACCAGCACTGGTAATCTTGAGAGAGAGTATTCTAGTGGCAAGGTTAGGGTGGGTAGTGCCTTGGATTTATGTGTCCAGGTGAGCATGGGGACAAAGAAGACAGTTCACTAGGCACCAGCAGTGAGGCACATAGGAAAGAAAACTTCAAAGGTGGAGGGTGAAATTTCATTGGAGATTGTTTTTAAGAAGCATTTCTATCAATAGTTTATTGTTAATAGTAAGTTCTAGCAATAGATAATCAATAGTTGTTATATTAAGTATTTTTATTCTGTGCTGCCTTTGATAGCAGCACAGAATAAAAAGAAAATAGAGAATTTTTTCTATGTGCAGATACACAATTGCTGAGGTCTGTGTGTGAGATAAAATTCTCTAAAGCACTGGGCTTTGTTCCAGTGTCCGGATACAACATTCTTATGTGTTCCGGCACACTGTGACAGATACTATACTGTTTTGGAGAAAGCAAGTCTGTTACAATGCAATGGGATAGGGGATGACATTGATTTACACATATGCATAATGAAGTAGGGGCAGTATTTGATTACTTGTGAGCAACTCGCTTGTAACCAGAACACTGCAAGCTTTGTTCACGTAAATTATCTGTCTGATTCACATCCAATATCTGTCTGTAATACCAAACTCAATCAAAAAGGTGAGAAAAAAGTGCTGTTTTTATTTTCCCCTCACTTTTCATCAATCTCAATATATTTCAAATCTGATTACCATGCTCTCTTTCAACAGTCCAGGACCTGAACAGGAAACATAATTCAGATTAGATTTACATAAAAAACAGGAAAAAAATCACTGTAGTCTTCTTCTGTCAAAATATTTTGGTTGTGGTTAACCAGAGTGTGGTAGAATCTAATCTTTGTGTAGTCGAGTACTGTACCCGAGAGGAAGCCTCTGCCTTGCTTTTGATATATTGCATCACAAGTTTTGTTTCCTTGTCCTTCAAGGGCATCTATTTCTTACAATATGTTCCAGGATTATTTGTAGGGTATTGTGAGGCATTCTGCTTTCCATACAGATCAGTCTGGCTGTGCTAAGTGGTGAACATGGATAGCCATGCTGGAAGCCTGAACCTGAGGAGACTGTGATGTGGACTTATCTGATGTCAGCCAGAGGCCGTCACTCAGCAGCCCAGAAAAGAAGAGATAATAATGTCCTCTGCAGGTGAAAGACCAGTTTTTACCTTGGCAAGCCCTGCAGATCGTCAGGACACAGTGTGTGTTCTCATTCAGCTGGAGACAAAAGCTGTTAGGGGAAGTAATGTCATGTGCTAAAGCAACTGGTATCCCTGGAAAAGAAAAAAGAGACAAGCTTTGGGAATCCATGTCTGTTCATCAGATATGACAAGTATAAAAATCCAAGCTAAGAATACCTGAAAATCTTGTTCTCAAGGACTGCATGAAGAGCTCCTTTAAACCTTGTGTAATCACTTGAAGGCCTTGAAATTGGTTACACCTTGATGATACAGAGCATAAAGATTCTACTCTGTGAAATTTCCACTAGACATATTTCACCATCTCCTTACCTTTCCCTCTATTCCCCAAGAAGCTCAAGACATTAAACATGGCTCAAAGCAAAAATACTGAATTTCTTAATATGCAGAGTTTGGAAGTTGCCTAGACTAGAAGCTCCTCAGAGCACTCAGTTGTTTAATGCTCTCCCAGATGACACATGCCTCTTACAGCCCTTTGAAAAAACAAGATTTGTACTTGAAAGCCTGTGTTATGGATTAGCCATGGGCTTGAATTTCAGGCATAGGAAGATTGCACAAAAAAGATAGGGGCTACATATTCAGGGAGAGGTAGAGAAGGAAAGGAGGAAGGCAAACCAGTCTTTAACATGGAGTAAGTTACAAGAATCACTGTAATGCTGTCAGGTATTAGATGAGATTTGATTAGAGGAGAAAGACATAATTCCTTTTCCCTTGCTGGTACTGTCAAACTGCAGCATTTCAAAATGTCACCTTGATCCCACTGTACTTTAGCAAGGTGTATGACTACCAGGAAACTTGTCATCTAATGTCACCTGGGTAGGGTGGCTTTCCCATGAACATCATGAACGTGCCATCAAGAAAAACCCTCACACAGAGCTGTAACTTTTCTGGGAGTTACACCAGTGGTCTCCTAACTCAGGTATACTCAGTCTCTGGACAATAGCTACCTGTAGGCAAACTTTCTACTGAATAACTATTGCCTATCGGAAAGTATCAATCCTTTACTTGTATGAATATGGTGTCATCTAACACTATACTTTCCAGACACTCCTGAACATATTCTTCTGTCAGAGATCACAGGAAGCAGATATGTGTGTCCTGCTTCTAACAGAAGAAACACACCATTGTCCCTGTAAGAAGCATTCTAGAAGTTTTGGGGTAATATATACTGGATTTCTGTGAGCTCAAATGCATACAGTATGTGTTGGAATGTGTTTTCTTTCCATCCAATACTTCCCACAGGGATGTAAAACACCCAAAACATTGTGAAAAAACAGTGGCTTTCAGCATTTGTCCAGCAAACCAGAACAGTGGTCACAATGCCAGTTCCTAATGGAATGAAGCTAAAGTACACAAAAACATTCTTCTGCACCTATTCCTGGGGGACAGAGTAGTGATGTCACTGACAGTTACCACTATGTTACTTGCTTTTTATATGTTGGAGTATTCTGCATCTTACCTCTATGTTTCCTGGTTTGGAGAAGTGTGGTTTTCATTCAGTAAATACACTGAAGTAGCACAAGCTGCCAGTGGCCCCTCTTTTCTCTTTGAACCACCTGAGTTTGCAGAAAGCAGGAGCAAGCGGACTTCCCTACATGTGTTCACCTACATATATAATGCAGGAGGTTTGCTAATTCACTTGGTTCATTTCAGTATATTTGTGAATTTACAGATTGAGATATAAATATTCTGTCCTTTCTGCAAGGCTACTAAGGCTGGAAATGGGCACATTTCCCCTTATTCTTTATTTTTCACAGTACTGAAATACTGTAGCCATGGAAAGAACATAGGTTTTTGTGTGCATCTGGTCTCTTCTAGTTGTCCCTCTACCAGGGAGGATGAACCAATTCATTCCACATCCACACCCCCAGCCTCCCACCAATTTTTTTCTATCCATTAAAGGGATAAATCTTCATCACTCAGTCTGCAGTAAAGTTAGAGTCAATTACAATCTGTCTATTCATGTGAGTGCAACCCTTTGAAAATATGAAGTGTGTGAGTGATTTCACACTCCTTTTTATGAACACAGTCTTTTCTGCTGATCTTTAAACATCATGTTTCTGTTGGTCATTGTGGATGAAAAACAACATTTTGCAGCAGCAGCAGCAGTATGTGAAAAAATATACATGTGCTACCACAAAAATAATTTAGAAAATTTATAGTATAGGATAAAAGTATGTGATTTTGTGGGGTTTTTTTATATTTTAGAATGAGTCTTCCCCTGAAATAATTGAAATTCTATTAGAGATTGAATTTGTGAACACAGAACTTGTAAAATTTATTCTGTTTTATGTATTAAATTTGTTGAAAAAATATTACTTGGTTCATCTTACCTTTGATTTGTGACCTTGATCATCATATGTCTTTACAGACTCATACTCCGATACTCTTATTTATGGACAGACTTTACCTCCACGAGGAAAGCAGGACTACAAGTCCAGTCTGATTATCTGTCCTGTCCAATTTAACCTCAGCCTATTATCCTGGGCTCCCTCAGCTTTTTATTTCCCCTGGATCCTCACCTCTGTTCTAATTTTTTGAGATGCTGTTAGGCTGCTGTGTCATTTTCAACCAGGAGACTTAAAGTATAATCTGAAAAACTTACCATCTCCCCTTGTTTCCTACCTGTGGGGAATTCAATCGAAATTGGATCTGGAAATAAACCAGGTATGCTTTTATTTTTGCTGAACTACAAGGCTCTTCAAAAATATAAACACTCATCTTCAGTTCCCAATAAATAAACTTAGCATGGCAGGTCTGCTTAATGTGTGCCAGAACACAGCTAAGAAACAGAAAGGCTTAGAGTTTTAAATCAATAATGTTTTTTTCCTAGCCAGTAATTATAAGACAAGATGAAACATTAAGTATCTCTTTCAGGAGCAGATAGGATTCATTCTGCACATCATCCATCTTTTACCTCACATAAAAAAAAAAGCTGCCCAAGACAGATTCAGAATGGTTATGGGCACTCTGGCCTACAAAAATTAAATCAAAATAACATGTCTAGTAATTTTGAACTTATTTGAACAATCAGGATAAAAATGAGGCGTATACAGAGGCAAATTTGTAGTGGAAAGAGAGGGGTGGAATAAAATTTGTGGGTGTGGATGTGGAGGGGTGGAATCAGATTATTGATGAATTCATATCAACCCTGGTGAGTTGTGAGCATGTTTTTTGAAGAGGACTGCTTTATGGAAGTAGACTTCCATTCTCAACTCTAAATTTTTCATCTTTGAAAAAGTTTTACTTTGCCTTAACAAGTGTTAACAGTCTGGCAACTAGAAACGTCTAGTATCATTTTAGATCTCTAAGGGGTTTTTTTTTACATGATTCTCCCTATATTACTGGAGATCCAAAACAAAACAAACTTGAAAACTGGAATCAGGCAAATACAAGGCAGATTCTAGGTAAAGGCTTCTTCAGTAACATTAAAAATCCCAGTTGTCAATCTGAATTTTTGTTAATAAAGACTCTGGTAGGAATTTTTATATGAATTGGACTTGGTATCTTGGTTTGCTGAGGTTGAACACATAATTTGAGGACAGTCTTGTAAGCAATTATTTATTTATTACAGGGAAAGCCACTTGAAAATCTCAGTGGCCATTTATAGGCCTAGATATCCACCTTTTCATACCATCTGTGCTCACACTGGAACCTACAAAGTCTGAAATGTTTGAGGTAGTGTGGCACAGATCAAGTTGGATATGTGAATCTGTATCTGAACATCAAGGAGCTCAGTGTAGGTTAATTTGTCCATTTGGAATCATGAATGAAACTACTCTGAAGTTTGTGCTGCTTCTGAGACCCATGTAAGACATAATGAGTTGCTTGAGGCATCTCTGCAAGCTCACCAGATGTAATGCCGAAACAATCACATTAATGACGCAAAAAACTTCAGCTTAAAAAATAGATTAACTTAAAAATTATCTACAAAACTGAAAAGGGTCTTTGTATCTCAGTTTTTCCACCTGTAGACAATCAGTAATACATAACTATTATGTAAAGTAGTGCTGGACACACAAATGTATGAAATGACTATTGACAACTGTTGGAGTCAGTAAGTCAGGAGTCTCTCTGAATCCTTCAGAGAGAAATCGGAGTTCAGGAATTGAATTAAAGCCTTTGAATGAATTGAAGTATGTTAAACCACTCACACATAAGTCAGAAGTGAAAGTTTAAGTTTTAGTATAAGTGAGCAAGCAAGTAAGTAGAGAGAGTAAGTAAGTAGAATAAGTTTTAAGTGCTTTTAGTAAGTAAAGCTCTCAAATGCCAGAGTAATGTTCTAGTGAAGGTTGAAAAACATAGTCCTAGATACTAGTGTTTCCGTGGTAGCTCCAAGAACATAGTTTTAAACATAATAAAGCTATAGTAAGGATATTGCTCACATTTTTCAGTTAGAACAAGATAGGCCACATACATAGTTTATACGTAGCCTGGCATACTAAGAAACTAAAATTCTGATAGGTTAAAAAGTAGTGGTCCGAGCTCATGTTTTAACATGTTAAGAAGTTTCTATATAAGAACATACATCAGGGAGAGCTGGTGCATTTTGCCATTGCATTTTGCCACTGCGTTTTGCCATTGCTTTTTGCCATTGCGTTTTGCTTTTACTATTTGCTTTACTTTGCTTTTACCTTTGAGACTGATGTGCTTCTGCAATAAATAACTTTATAGCAACTATTAGCTGCTTGGCTCATAAAGACAAACAACCCGACAAACGGGTGCCAAGAGCACCCAGAGGTTCTAACCTTACAGACGACCCTCATGGAGCCTCATGAATTTAAAGATGTGTATGGTGGGGTTCTACAGTTCAGAAATCTCATTCTCTATTGTGTCATTTTTGTATCACTTTTACATAGCTGTAGTGACAATGTGAACTGAGAAAAATAAGAGGTGAATATGTTGGTAAAGAGTTTTTAAAAATTTTTTCTAAACACTGTAGCAAGCCATAATTTACTCCCAACACATGCTAAACCCATCCAATTAGCATAAATAAGTTTGGAGCTGCAAAATATAAGCACAGAGTCAAGCAAAGATCCAGATGCAAAATGAAACAAAGCCTCTTTGGGCAAGAAAACCAAATCAGATATGGTAAATCTACACTCCAAAGCATTTAGTATCCCAGAGATGTGTGACAAAAGGACATTTGTATTCCACTGACCACAACAGAGAGGGAATAGAATGAGAGAAGGAAATTTAGTATGTGCTACACTTGCTCTTAATTGTTAGTCCAACAAGTCAGGAGAATAAAAAACTTCTAAAGCAAGTCCTCAGTTCTGCCACGAGAATGTGTGCTTGAGTCTGCCTCCATCCAATTGCTTGGTAAACATCTTAGGAGAAAATCCCAAGCTGTCATCCAGGCACTGAGCTCTGACAGCTGTTTTCAGAACTCTGATTTCCATTTCTATTATTAAGCATTTAATCCTCTATCTCTCTATAGTTTATTACCCAAAGTGTACTGCAGGGCTTTCAAGTCCTTGGGTACAGCCTGAAAGTGGAAAATTTCTAACCATTGCTAGCCTGCCTCTTGAAAAATGGAGTTTATAACTCTGAAAGCAGTGATATCTGGATCAGAAATCTTTTCCCAGCCAACAGCCCTGTGAAATAAAGAGAACTGCTTTCAGACAGAGTAGAGATCAGAAAGGCACACTACCCACTCTTTTCTGAACCACTGTCAGTCTCGCCTTTCTGTCCCTATGGCAATTCATGAACCAAGCTGGAGTCTGGTGCAAAGACCAGTCACACCCTGGGCCCAGATGTGCTGTGGGTAGGGGTCTCCAGCATCGGTCAGTACTACCGGCACTCAATCATAAGACTACTATCTATTCCAGTGATTTCTGTTATCATTTCCCCCCAAAGTGGCAGCATACTGTAATTATAACTTGGTGTCTAAACAAGAAAAGGTCAGTTTTCATGGGATGTGTGTAAATGAATTAAAATTGGGACAAATTTACACATTACAGTGGCATTGAGGCCTGGAATTCAATGGGTTTTCTAGTCCTGTCCCAATTCCTCTATTAGATGTTAAAGATACAGCAAAAATTGAGTATTGAATATGCAGAAAACAGTGGTTTGCTTTAAATCAGTATGTAACTTTTTTGACCTGTTCCTTTCTTCACCAAAGTACGTGGAAGTTTTGCCATTGATTTCAGCAGCAGCCAGATCAAGCCCTTTGAGATGAAATTTGTCATTACATGCACACTCTGCCACTAAGGTTAAGTGCACTTTATCCTTTGATTGTTAAAAATCCATACTTTATTTGATGATTGTCTTTTAACAAAATCGCTCTTGCTGTGATGCATTTATATTTCTAATGTTATTAAGAACCTCAAAGAGTAGGTAAATTGCCTGTGTTTTTACCAAACTCACTTCCATTTCAATCTGAAACCTGACTGCATTTTTGCAATACAGCAGACAGCACAAGCTGACATGAAAAAGATAAGCTTTGTAACAGAACAAATTTTAACTCTACATAGAATATAGTAAGGAGGGAAAAAAGGAAAAAGGAAACTCAAAATGAATGTGTATGAATCTTTCTGAAAAGACAGAAACTTTTCCTTTCTCTCTATATCAGCATTTTTAGGGAAATGTAATAGCAATGTTATTCTATTTTAGCAATTTCTTTCAGGTAGAATTTTGATTTTTTAAAAAAGAGAGGAGCAAATGTTTTTAAACAAAGTCAGTACAGTCACAAGCATAGCTTGTACTAGAATGCATAAAATCTTTTTACCTCTAGGGCTGTGCTTGCGAAGTGCAATTGGTGAATAACAGAAGCTGGGAGTGCTTTGTGAAAACTAACCATAGGAAAAATTTATTTATATAAACAGATGTTGCTTGTTATATCACTGTCTTTTTTCTTTATTTGCTATCTGGAAATATCGACGATATGATCTCAATCTGAAATAGCAAATGTAAACATAGCAACAAAGCCAATGTCTAGAGGGTACTGGAAAGGAATATTTTTCTTGTGACCTTCCCTTGTGGGCCCTTTTTCTTCAAACAGAAGTTCTAAAAATTATATAACTGCCTCATGTGTTAATAATATCCATCTCACTGAGTTGTGTGTATTTCGTAAGTCCCTTTTACAACTACAATTTTTTATATCCTGTTCCCCCTCCATTTTGATAACATCCATCAGTAACCCCAAAATATAACCCACAATGAGCAATTTATTCACTCACTTTTCTCTTATTTGCTTTGTGTAAATATTCACAAACACACAAGGGAATAACTTGTAAACTGCTTGTAAAAGTCTGACAATCTTAATCCGGTAATGATTCATGAAAGTCTAAACCCAGGATGGTCCATATCTTTCCTATCACAGCATGGGGCAGCTGGAAAGGTGCAATTATATCTTTAAGATACTATTTCAGTATCAAGATGACTCTGAGATTACTAGATGTGAAGAATGGTATAGCCCTTGGTATGGGCATGCCAGAGCATTTTATGACTATCCCTGCCCCTAGCCAATACTCTTCTGTGCCTTCCTGAGGACCCCGATGGACCATCTATGTTGAGTGACGCTGGGCTAAGACCTCCTGCTCAATGCCTCTTGCTGTCCTCCAGCTGGAGGTGCAACTCTTACAGTCCTGATGCTGAACAGCACGGTATGAGTGCTTCCAGATAGGTCTTGGTCAATGTCATCTAAGTCAACACAGACTGGTTTTGCCTGGAATAGATTAGAGACTCCTCTTGTGATCCCTTCTTTGCTGGAAATGCTGGGAGGATAACCCTTGGCAGAGGTGAAAAATGAACACTAAAGGAGCAGTAGTGTTTTAAGCTGGCAAACAGTTTGGAAAATGGATGTCCGCCTGTGGCTTTACGGATACTCTGGGAGCATTTAGATCAACAGTGGGAGAACGTTGGAGAGTGACTGTTGACAAATAGGGCAAAATTAGTACAGAAAAGGTATGTGAAGAATTCTAACCTGTTGTAAAGCATTATGTGTCCTTGAAATAGAATATCCTATAGAGGCCATTAAGCAAGATGTGAGCCATAAATCTCTTCGTACTCATTCAACAAAATAATAGCATGTTCATAAAGGAAGGAAGGGGCAGGGGATTTTGAGTAGTCTGAAATGTCTTAAACTGTAGTATTCTTTTCACATGTCTTGCATTTGGCTTTGACGGGGAAATAATTTGATTGCTGTCAAGAACCCTCCATGGCCTGTCTCTCATTCCAATGGAGGAAAAATATTTGTTTTGCTGCTGAGAGTGCAGAAACGTCTGAGTTGTTCCCACATGTTTACCCCATAGAGAACTACTCTGCACTGGGTAGTACCACTACAAGGCAAAATGCATCTCAGGACTACTCTCACTGTGTCGCAAGAAACTGAGCAAAATTTGCATCACATGCAACAGGATTGAATTACAAATGCAATCTGCCTTGTGCACATTGTAACAACAATAACCTCCCACCCTGTATTGCTTTCACTGTGAAATGAATGTGAGAAAGATTATAAACTTGCTCAATTTTCAGAGAAATATGTAGCAATTTATAAATCTGTTTTGAAATGAAGCTGAGTTGAACTTTCATCCCACCAAGCCACTCTGGGTGGTTTCAGCTGTGTTTCTCTTTTATTTTTTTGCTGTTACAAGTCTGCAAATTCAAAATAGTAGAGTTAGAAAAACACATTTTTCAAATATGCAAACAAGCCTATACCCGCCTTTTGCAGACCGTGTCACCTTCTCTGTATTAAAATACGCAAGGAAAATTAAACAGCTTTCAGATTTGTTTTAGGCTGAATAATTAGTGTTGAGGTGCTTGTCTGTGCTTTCAGAACCTTTGTAAGCACATCACCAGCTCAATTTGACTTGCTATTACTGAAATATTCCAACAATATATCAAACCTTGGTATGTGTTTCACAAGTAACAAATAACTCTGCCTTTGGAAAGAAAAAATCCTTATTTCCTTCAGTATGCAAGCTATGATACGTTAAAAACTAGACAAATATTTACTTGCTTTATCATTTAAACTTTGTCATTTGTTTAAAGGATGGAACTGTCTGTTGTTGCTTTTGCACTATGTTGGACCTTTCTGAAATTATTTAACTATTAAAATCTCTCAGAAGCTCTGACCAACACTTAGCTGAATGTATTTCCAGCACACCAAATCAGGTGGCATTAGCAGCTGTGCAGGATTTCTGTACAGTTTTGCACATATTTTAATCAGAAAACTCACCATTTCCTTCTGCGTGAAGGGATCAATAAAGGAAGAAAGCAACAGAATAGCCAGACCCAAACACAACTAATTTCTGGGGAAGTTGCATGTTAAATCTTCATTTTGTGAAGTAATCTCTTGGTCACAGACTGCTTTACAGATGCTAATAGTTTTTCAGATTGCTGCCGCCATATCTTGAATACATTATAGATTACAGGAACCAATAAAAACACATTTGTGCTAATACATCCTGAAATTGCATTTTGTAGCTTAAAAGCAGGGGGAAGTGTGCAGAAAAACAATTAAGTTTCTTTCATTGCTTCTAAACATTTTCCATGAAGCCACAAATAAGACTGACCAGCCTGAATCAAAGAACTGGATATGTTCCTGGGTTCCCCCTAAATCTTTCTGCAGTTGTAATACAGGTAATAAAAATGGTATTCAATTTATTGTACATCCATGTTTACTACATTAAAGACCCTTCTGCTAGAGGGGTATTTTTAGATTAATATTCTGACCTAGAATCTGGAAACAGTTAATGTTTTGCATTGTTCAGCTTTTGATAGACTGCTGCACTTCAGTGATACAGTCTGAAGTGAAATCTTGAGGAGCTAAGGTAAGAAAAAACACAGCACACAGAAACAAAATATAGTGTGGTGCTTTGACAGCCTTGAAGGTGACTTTTTCCAACCCATTGAATATCAGGTTCGTGCCCTGAAATGAAGTTCATCAAGATTCATTACAGTTCCTTCTGTCACTAGGGTATTAAAACCCCAAATGCATCATTAACTCACAAGTGGGCTTTGCCATTTGGCAATATGGGTTTGACATGACTCCAGTGACAAAACCATCTGCAGGAACACCATGAACTTCTGCTGCATGAAGAAGTAATTGCTTTTATATTAGAGATAAAATAACTAATTTTAGTAACTGTTGTACATTTTATAATGAAAAAAGAGCTTCCTATATAAAGGACCTTGTCTGGGTTTCCTTAGGGAATAGAGGGCACTGTGCTTCTGCTTAGAAGGCTTAAAATACAGGAACGCTGAAGTGTACCCACTCTTGCTAACAGAAGCACAACTACTGAATGTGTAGCAGCTCAAACAGTGTAGGTGTTGACTAACATTTACCTTAGCTTTCAGTCATTTGTCTGACTGGAAGAGGTGAAAAGAACTAGTACAATGAGGCAATTATTCTTCCAGGACATCCCTTGGTCATAGTGATCCTTACTGTAAGTTACCAATCCCCCAAAATACTACTAGAATAACTTCAGGTGTCTCCAGGCTATTAATTTTGTAAAAAAGAAACAAGAGGATTTTGGAAGGTGTAGGTAATTGGTGAGTTCTTTCTTTCTCTCCCACCTAAATCCTCTTTTCCAGCCTCCCCAATTTACCTGACCTCATTACTTGATGACTGACGGAGTGGCTGTTTGAGATTACTTTTGAAGTGAACCACAATGAGCCACAAGAGCCAAAGGCTACTTTGTCTCATCAAGGTATTGTCTTTGTCAGTACAAAGTTACCAGTAAACTTTTGACAACCTCACAAGGCGGGCTGAAGACTCCTAGGCATTTCAGCTTGAATAATCTTCCTACCCACACTTCATTTACCTCAGACGTTGCCTCAGCAGTGAGGAGAGGCCAGGGCAGATCCCTTCAGGACTGTACCAAACACTAAAGGCTCAGGCTAAGATGCTTTAAAGGTTGCTGCTCCTCCCTCTTACTTTTTCAGGAAAATCTATTACCTTCTCCACCTGCCATTAGGGTCCAACTCCTGTTAAGAGCCCATAGATCCTCCCTTCAGAACCTCTTGCTGGTATTTTGTTGAAGCAAAGGAAATAAACATCTAGGACCAAGCCAGTCTGGGAAGCAAGAGGATGGATGCCAGGAAGGATGGGAGCTTGGTTAGGTTTGGGTCAGAGAGGAAAGCCCAGATGACATGTGGTGGTTAGTCATTTTGGTACTGAAAGACCTTAGGAACTTTTCTAAAGATCTTCTTACAGAGTGTGTACATGGATGGGTGTGCAATGGTGTGTACCACTGTTCATTAATCCAATGTGATAAAATTATGGTTCATAATATGTAGGCAAATATCTTAAATGCTTCCCAGTAATAATGAATCAGAAAAAGAAAAGAAAAAAAAGACAGGTCACTAGATTTCATAAAGTTTAGTGCTTACTTGCATAAATAGAGGGTTTTGGGTGAAATCTTCTTTGGTGGAAGCAAAAGGCTGATGGCACAGAGCTTTGTTTTTTGACTGCCCTTTTACCCTTCCTGGGCTGTATTCTCCTTGCTTTAGGATGGTGCAAAATTGCAGTGAGTGAAGAGTAACTATTTTGGTGATATATCTTTATTGAAAATTCAAGTTAATCAGGGAGTTCCCTTATCACCATCTAATTACCAGAAAACTTTCTGACAGCCTCAGTAGGAATTCCATAGGCTCAGTTGAACTTGGACCACCCTTCTGCTCAGGGCCAGGATCTCTCCAGCAGTCATGGCTGTGGCAGTAAGAACACCTTCTGCAGATGTCTGGGATGCACTGTGTGATAAAAAAGAAAACTTACCACTTTACTGCCATTCATATCACGTGTATGGTCATGGATACAATAACAATTGCAGCATCAGTAGTAATTGCGACACATTTATTACACTGTTTGGGCACACCAGTTACAGACTAGGACTGAATTGCTCTAGGCACTTTACGAAGAACAAAACAATGATTGTGATTCAAGGACTTTATAATCCAAGTGGAAAACTAAGAGCAAAAGATGAAAATAGAAGATGGGAGTAGAAAACGAGAGCAGCAAGACAGTATTGATCAGAGGACTCAGCACAGCAGCAGCCTAAATTGTTGTCAAACTGAATAATTTAAATCAGAATACTGATATGGAGGAGCTAATTCTCTTGTTCACTGCAATGTCTTTGAGCTGTAAGGCTACCAAATTTAATAGCATTCTTCTTAAAAGACACCAATACAACAGTACGATCAATTCTGCTTTGTAACAGGATATGAACTTGAACATTGTGAATGACAGCAGGACTTAATAAACTAGACTAGGTTGTTCTGTACCCTAGAAATGCCCATCCAGCAAACAGAGAGAAGTGAAATTAGCAGAGATATTGAAGGTCCTGCTCGTCTTCTTTTTAGGAAGTCATTCTCCGTGTAAAGGGGGAGGATGTGGTCTGCCTGTGAACCTGTTCCACACAGAAATTTGCACGAAATCCATAGGAACCAGCTGATGAATGTAGTTTTTCTACAGCCCTGCATGCTCAATCCTGGTGAAAAGGGATTAAAACAAATAAACAAAGAGAGAGAAAAAAGATAATATAAGGGAAGTATTTCCTTGCCCAAACCTCCAGCACTCGGGATGGCCACAATACGAGTCTCCTGATCCTTCCCAGACCTCTTGCTGGTATCTTCTGGTTGCCTGCTGCTTCATGTGCACAGAGCTTGAAGCAACTGCACAGAGAGCATTTCCCAAGGGCAACTAGGCAGCTTTTTTATCGAGGGCACTCTGATGTCATTCTTTAGAGAGCTGAAAAGTCCAACATGTCCAGAATGTGGATGTACTGCTTGAGCTGTAAATTCAGAGACGTGCACCTGGAACACAATGTTGCATTTATTTTGACAGCTTTGCTTTCATACTTGGCTTGCAGAAATGTTCTGCTATATCAGAAGGCATAAGGAATATAATTTCCTTTTGCAAAAATGATACATATTTGGTGATAAGTACCTTAATCATCAGCTATTACATTGTCCCTATGGAATCCTACTCTATTCTAGCCATGCATTTTTGAAAGGTCACTGATGGTTTCTTTTAAATCCTGTCATAGACAACGTTTTTGTTGTTGTTTTCCAGAACATTTTTAGCTTACAGAAAGATAATTAGTTCCTACCTTCATATATTCAGCTTTTTCTTTTTCATATACAGTAAGAGAACACTTTCAAGAAAGAAAAAAAGAACTAATAACTTCATTGAGTCAAAGACAGCATGCAATAGACAGCTTCTGAAGGAAAGCAGCCTGCTTTTTATTATCAATTATTTATCCATTTTGCTACTTGCTCACAGTCTCTTCTTTTTAATTCTAGCTTTTCTCAGTCTATTCATCCTATAATAAGGTCTTTTAATTCTCTTTTAATATGAGAAATAGAAGTAAAAGCCCCTGGTTCTGTACACTTGATGGAAACTGTTTTGTCTTTTTCCTCCACCAGCACTTTTCCCTTTCTTAACTTGGAAAAAACAAATTTAAAACTGTAGCACCCTGCCACCCACTGACTTCAGGGTACCTTAGTAAGTCTTTGTAAAGTCAGAGGAGGTGGCAACTTGAGTCAGAAAGACAGAAATCATGGGAATCGTGTTGGGCCTATTAGTCTGTGACACATATCTAAGCAATGTAAATTGAGATGACTATTGTGTCCATTTCCTACATGTCATCAAAATCCTGTTCATAATGAAGAGACAGACTTAAGCCAATATTTTTGAGATTGGAACCTTTCTCACTGTCGGTTTTATCTGTGCTTAACTATCTGGTCAGGCGGATTCATTGAACACTGGGCAATTTGTAACAAAATGGATATAAGTATGTTGAAAAAACTCACATTGTTACAGTGCACTCAAAACTATAATTTAAATAGACACCAAGGTAAAAATTTAGACCAAGCATTAGTGGTTTTATAAAAGGCAATAAGAATAAATCTTGGCTTAATTTTTTCTGCTATTCTGGGAAGCATAAACAGAGGCAGACCCTTGGGTGCTCAAAAATATGCTGGAAATATTTACTCAGAACTAATAAGACATTTAAAATAGTTTTTTACTATTTATAAAATAGACTTGCAGTCAGTCTGTATAAGACTGCCTTAGGTATACTCAGGTGCAGCTCAAGGACACAGACTCAATCCTCATTTGCACCCTGCTGCATTTGAAGAAATGGAAATTACTGAATATGTTGCTGTTAGTGATCACAAACATTTGAGTAGTAAATAATAATAAAATGCTGCAGCATCTTAAATGTGCAACATACACTTGACAGATACATAAGAAAGCTTTTTTTAAACCTAGTGTCAGAAGAATAAACACTGTGACAAGGCTTAATAATGACCGCATGTGCAGGTGGATGTCAGGCTTTCCCAAGGGAAGGATATACAAGAACACAATGCAGCCAGAACTTGGAAAGCAGCACTTCAGCAATCATAGTTTAGGAAAGAAAATTGTATTTTTAAAAAGACAAAGATTGAATTAATTTCTCCTCACAAGAACGGGAACTGTCTGCAGCAGCCACTGCTTGCAGGAGCATGAACAGTGTCGATCTGGGCACAGGCAGAATTTGTCTCACCAAATATGACACAAAAAATTTCAGCTCCTTCTCTCAGCTTAGCCTGGGTCTCAGGGGACAGAGCTACCTCACAAAGGGCACTGCCTAGCACCAGGTGCTGAGATTTTGTGGGCACATTCTGTGATTGTTAGTATAATTCAAGTTGACCCGAAGTCCTGTGTCAGAGAATATGTGTACCGTTTTCCAGCACACACTCCCCAGTGTCTGTGGGGAGACTGTGATAAACAGAATTTTCATGAAGCAGGGCTGTATTTGCATTACCAAGAGGAGCTCCCTTTCTCAAAAGCAGCAGTGCACACAGTTAAGGGATTTCCTTAGTATGGATTATACAGGGTTAGAATCTGAGCACTACTTCTAATTCCCAAATTAACCTAGCTATGAAGAAGGAACCTGCAAGAGATAACCTGGAATTTTATGTGAACCATCTTTGGCTATTTTGTTACTCGAAGATCTTGAGTCTACCTTATGAAGCAAGATAGAATTGGGAGAAATATTCCAATTTTCATCCTTGAAAATGTTTCCATATCTTTAGCCACAAATTTTTAATTGAATTAGAGCCTGCAGATATTATTGTGCTCCTCTGCCAGTGCAGTCTTTGTATAATGAGCAAGGATATTTCACTTTCTTGCATCTTATTAAAATCAGAGTCTAGCAATCTGCAAAGGCAACACCTGTTCTTCACTCAGTGAAAACAAATGCAATAAACAGTATTGAAAGTAGCAATATGTTGTGGCTTGTGCTGTTTGCATTTTGGAAGTAGAGTACCAAGCTCAGGATGCCATTTTCATCACAACATACCTCACAAACTGCACCAATGGGGAACCTGATGTGTCTCATGATAAAAAGTACTTTAAAAGGTATAGGAAATCGCTGGTTTTTTTCTGTGAATATTTTTCTCCTCGTTCTGTATCCTTGGCACATATAGGCCTGTGCTGGAATTAGGGAAATACTAAGGAGCAAATTTCATAGTCTCAGATTCTTGTCTGAACATAAAAATATGATGCTGCCGAGGTGGGTGTCTGGAATTATTGCAGAATATGACCACAACTGGTCTTGCTCTGACCATTTTTTGGGTATATGAATGACTCAAAGGGATCTGATCCTCCCTCACTTACAAAGGAACAGACAAAATATAGAAACCCTGGTGTAATAGATGTCAGTGAAAGGACAATGAATTATCAAGTTTTAATAAATTTCAAATTTAAATTTCAAAAAGCTGTTTTTAAACGTAGAGGGTAACCCACCCCTAAAAGCTTCACTCTAGATTTTAACATGAAACTGTGTGTGTGGATTTGTTTCTTTACATCAGGATAAATCTTGCCTTCAGATATGGATTTGCCAAGATATGCTGGTGAAGTGGAAGTAATTTATCTTGTACCATTGACTGGTGTCTGCAAAAGTTTCAAGCAAGTTGTGACTGTCCTCTGCAACTGTTTCAAGCAAGTTGACACATGAAATAAGAAAGGATGGTACTATGCAGATCCTGCTTCAGCCATGCCATGTGGGATTGTCATACCAGGCTATATCTGAGCATTTGGAATATTGTAGTCAATTCCATGGGCTATTAAACAAGACAGATGGGGAAAAATCATAAAAATTTTGAAAAGTTTTATATAAACATAAGACAGACTGCAAGATTCTACTCTGCATCTTAGAAAGATAATGTGCGTGTTCTTTTTATTGTGTATTTTCCTACATAAAAAAAAGCTGAAGTGGAGCAGGTCTTTGAGAGGGGGCAATAATTGTAAAACATGATAATAGGAAGGGATTCTTGAAATAAGGATGGAAGGGAAGAAACAAAAATTTTCTACACTGATTCTTGATATTGGCCATGAGTGCCTGTCTTAGCTGCTGATATTAGCAATTTGCAAGATGGACTAACCCAGGACCTGCCTTTATGTTGCAGTACCTAATAGTTGCTCCTTTGTTTGAAGGTCTATGAGCATAAGGCATGGTAACAGCAAAATCTGAAGAGTGTTCAACTTAGCAGTGAACAACACAGCTCAGGAAACTCAGCCAAATAAAATAGATGGTGGTTTAGGGGTTTAATGTATGTGAGGATAAATTTACTTTTCTGGGTGTTGCCTTATTTGTTCTTTTCTTGACTTGGAGGAGCTATTTTTCAACACTTTTTCATTTTTTAATGCAAAAACTATTTTTGTTGGTAGAAAATTATACAGAAAGACATGGCAAACTGCCTTGAAATCATCATACCCACACGGAATTGGCAAAAGGCCCAAATCTTCCACTTCACTTTGCAAGTGAAAATTTTCTCACAGCTCCCATTCCAGCTTTCTTCTAAGACAAGGCCTTGACCCCCTGAGGCATCTGAGACTGCTCACTGGAAAATGAAACAATGGGAAAACAGGATCTCTTACAGAACCACATTTTTGAAAGGAAGAAAAAAATATTTGCGAGGTTTCTCTCTTTTTGTCTCTGCTTTGTCTGCTTTATAATTGCAGTAAAACAGGTAAGGCAATGTACAGCCTGTGGGCACACTAATCCAAGGACAGCACTGCTGCTGGTTTGGCAGAAAAGACAGCCTCAATATGGGTAAAAGATTGTCTGGCTTCTCTCAAACAGGGAGGCAATGCTAACAACCTTGACATAACCTTGATTTTTAGCCAGATATTTAAGATGTTCTCCCACAATATCCTTTTTGACAAGATGGTAAGATATGAGCTGGAGAGATGGACCTGTCCGGTGAGTGGAATGCTGCTAAACTTCAAAACTTCAGTCGTGTAATTAATGTTCCAAAGGTGAATTGACAGCTGCATACAAGCAGAGTTCCTTGGAGGATGATGTTTTGTCCAGAATTATGTGGCATCTTTCATAAAAGACCTAGGTGATGGGATGTAACGTATCCTCACCAAGATGGTAGATGAAAACTAAACTGGAAGGCCGATACTTTTGAAGGAACAAAGATTAGTCAAACAAAAATCAGTAGCTGGAATATAGAGTAAAAAAAATGCATTGTGTATAGCAAAGATAACTATGGTACAGATTCATTTTAAGCAGATGAACAGGCCTGGGGTCTGGGTGCTTGGGCAGCTCTGCTGGAATGGCCCTGGGGGTCCTGGGTGGCATCAATCTGAGCAAAACATGTTCTTGCATTAGCAAGTGAACAGACAGTGGATCAAAGGATGTGTTTATTTCAACCTCCTAAACACTTGTTAGGCTACACCTGGACTATGATTTCCTGTTGTGTTCCCTCCAGTTCAGGAAAGATGTGGAAAGCAGGAGTGGGTCCCATAGGACCTACTGAGGCAATTAAGGAATTGTAGAACTTGACATACGAAGAAAGCTTAAAGAAAGCTTAGTTATTCTGGGAGTCTATGATTATAGTATTATGCTTGCTTTCTTTCGACTTGGAAGACAGATTATTTAAAAGAAAGGTATATGAGTCAGTGACACATTGCCATCCCACAAATACTGACTTTAAATGGCAAGCTTACATTTCCCCACTGATTTCAGCATTTCCTCTTGTAAACTTTTCTGCCTCTTCTGTATTATCTCATCCTTCTGAAGGAAAAAACCAACTGTTCTGTTGGGCACTAGAGATTCTTGCTATAAAAATGATTTTGATACAGCAGTTGTGCCAAGACTTCACAATGGTATCAAGAAAGCACATGCAGATTCCAAGGGAAGAAACATATTTTTGATTAATCAAGATGGTGTGAAACCTCATTAAACACATAATAATTTTCTAAGTAAAGATGCACTGAAAAATAAAAAGATGGAGGTAAAATAAACACAGCTCTTAATGTGTGTGCAGCTGCACTGTTTCCAGATCAATTTAAAAGAAATTATTTGAGGCACACAAACTTCTGGTTAGCAAGAAAGAGTCAGATTCCTTTCAGAGAACTTCCAAAATACAGTCAAAAGAAGTTCAAAAAGTGAGTTAAAATACAAGGGAGAAAAAATAGTATGTCTTATTTTAAAGTTGAATTAAAGTTCCTTGTGGTGTTGACTGTCAAACAGTCTGTGTCCCATTCTTGGAAGCACTTCTGCTGGCAGTGGGATCACTCACATTCACATAAAGCAAGTAGTACATAAAACATATGCAAAGTCACTAACCATTAGTTTCGTTTGCTCTTCCTTTTTATTTTAAGATCCTGTGTCTGGGATGTTGTTGACCATGGCACCTTAGTCTAGCAGAAGAGAAAAAGCTTTCCCTGCTTCCTAAAATGTCACAGATACTCTCGTTACATTTTCCCAATGTTTTCTTCCAAATGACACTTTGACACAGCATAGAAATTCCTGCATTTATGAAATTCAGCAGGTCCTTCCTAATTTAGCAACCTAAATTTCTGTTCTTGAAATGTAGGATCTGTAGTACTCAGTATTTTTCTGCTATTTTAATAATGCTGTGCAAAAGAGTATTAGTTGGAACTGACACTGTTTCTATTCACTTTGTGTTCAGGCTTCATCACTTCGTCAGACATGTCTACTGTGCAGGAGGGATAGAGATTTCTGTCTCATATTGGCATTAGACTTTCAGAGGTGTCAAGTAAAATGCCCAAGAGGAAACGTGTTTGACATTGCCAGTAACAGTGTCCTGTTGATAGTTCCTTCTTTTAAGTCTCCAAGTTTCCTTCGGGGGAAAAAAAAGGAAACAATTTATGCATTTGTGATGAATGTTTTTTTTTTCTGTACGTCTCTATAATTTCAAACCTTCATACTCTTCTTTAGCCAGACATTTCCAAAAGCGTCACACTCTATGACTTCAGAAGAATTGATGTAAAACCATGTATTATTTATTTGTTACCTTTTTTCTTTTTTTTTCCACTCTGAAATGCCATTGCTGCTGTAAAGCAGTAAAAAAATCTGTGTAAATGCACAACCTAATTGTCTTTTTATATCTTGCCTTTGGCAGAGCTGAGTGCAACAAAATCTTAGTGACACATATTATTTGTTTGTCTGATGCTCTGTCACATTAAGAGACTTTCAGACGCAGTTCATCTAGAGATCAGATAAGCCAAATTTTTTGTAATGACCCTTGGGCATGATATGTCTGGGTGCACTTGGATGAAATTCACATTATACAGGCCAAATAGTGAGTCAAATAATTAGCTGCTCTCCTTTACCATACTGAAGTTGAGAGCGGGGTTAACTGATGAGCATTATGCCATTTTTGCATTGGATATGGTACAGCTTAAATCTAAGCTATAAGTAGCTTTGTGGTGTAGGTAGGTTGAACATATGCAACCAAATGCAGTTAGCAACAAAATTATTTTCGTCTGACTACAGAGGGTTTCACCTCAATGTACCTATCATGCTCCAGTGGTGGTGAATCATTTCTCAGTTCTGGTCAAATAGCTTGAATAAAGCCTACAACTGAAGTGTTTCTGCTGAATATCTAATTATCATGAAAAAATGTAATAATTTCTCACGATTTTCTCCCCTTTGCTTCAAGCGTCAGAAAAGCACTGAGTCACCACTTGACCAAGTAATTTGTTAATTTTTTTCCAAGCAGTTGCCTACCCTACACTCATAAATTAAGCAGTAATAGAAATGATCTCTAGCCTGATTAATTTACCAGTTTGGCTGTCTAAGCAGACTGTCAATAGACAGTCCTACAGGGTAGATGATTCATAACCAGTTAAGAATAATATTTGCTTTTTATATATTTTCTTTGACATAGTCAAATTTAAAGAAGTTCAACAATCTCTCTGGTTTGACTCATCACTGTTTCATTTCCCTCCACATATAGACCCTGGTTATCATTAAGGAAATGACTTAGTTATAAAGTGGTAATATGACTTGGCCCAAAAAACTGGAGGCAGAATGCAGAGCTGTGGGAGCAATTTGGGAAGGCTGAATCAGACCCATGTTCAATCCACAAAAGTGATCTATTGCTCTGTGACTATTTTCCTTCCAGCTGTAGCCAGCAAACTCTGCTATACTGAGGTACGTTCCTAAATTGTGGCTGTATTATGCCTTGGATAGAAGTCAGACACTTTTCTGAAGGGGTTCCAGTAAGGCTTTAGATGCTGATCATGCCAGGAAATATTGTCTAAAAAAAGCTAAATTTAAATCCCATCACTTAAAATCAACTTTGCAGCAGAGAGACTGAAAAGAAGACCTCAGAGAGACACTCTTCACTACTTTCTGGAATTTTAATCCCCTTGGTAATCAGTCCTGCTCCACAACAGTGCTGGGGAACAATTATCAATCATTCTGAGGAAGTTTTACTGATGCAGAATTTAAATAAAGCAAGCTGTTGAAGCCTTTTCTCACTGTTACCACTGCCAACTCAGCAACATCCGTAATAGCTAGGGTGAGAATATTTTTTTTAAAGACTTTTTTAGAAGAGGGTTTATATACAGCTGTAACTTCTTTTGATCCCTGTAGAAACATAATCACAGTAGCATAGATAAAATCTTAAATTTAAGCATTTGTTTCCATTTTTCCTCATGAAATTCTTGCTCTGTTTCAGTCATCTGTTCAGTTTGAGGGAATTAGATAAGTATTTAAGGAAAATAAAAAATTTCAGAAGTTTAATGGACAAACTTTTATAAAAGTTATGAGTACTGACTACAATGTTCTATCAGTGTATGTTTGGAAAACAAAATAGTTTCAAAGAAAGGCTCAACCCAACTTCTTAAGATGTTTTGGGAAATATGACAGTTGGAATATGCTCTTGAGGAAAGTTAATATTTATAACTAAATATTTACACAATATCTCATATGATTTGGAGTTTAACATGTAGGCATTGTTCTTAGGATGCTTAGCTATGTGAGAATTTAAAGAAAACTTGAGAATTTAATTTACTGATGTGAAAGAAAGTGGAGTGACTTATCCTCAGAACTGTATGGTTACATCCTGTTCTCTAAAGGCAGCATTTGCTCCTTACTTAGATCTGTAAGTGTTAGAGAACAAAGAGAAGAAGTCCATGAATTACTAAAATTAAATATCAAGCAAAAAATCTGTGTGATTAAATGTGGCGTCATGCAGTAGGGAGGTACACAGTGTCCACAAATTATTTTTTTAAAAGTGCTAAGCATTTACTAGGGCCTTTTTCAGCCATTTAAGGCACTTTTGAAAGGCACATGAGACACATCACAGCCAAAGAGGCAGAAAAGGAGAAAAGGCTAGAGAACCTGGTATCTTTTGATCCCCTGTCTGTTCATTTGCTAATGCAGTCCAGAACATGTTTTGCTCAGATTGATGCCCCAGGGCCATTCCAGCAGACCTGCCCCAAGCACCTAGACCCCCAGCCTGTTCATCTGCTTGGAGTGAATCTGTGCCATATTTATCTTTTCTATGCACAATGCAGCTCTTTCACTGAAATTTTTAAGCTCTCAGAATTATTTGAGATAAACATTGCAGGGATTTGGAGCAGCAAAGTTAAATAACAGAACTTAGACGACCAACAATATCAGATTTTACTCTTTGGCTTGGGTTTGCTGTACCTTTTGGATATTCTCTTTGATATTATGTCCTTACCTCTCTCCATCAGACTTCTCTCATTGCCTTCAATTCCACCTTTTCATTGGTCTCATCAACTTGTTATGTCTTGGTTTTTTGTAACATGCTAAAACTATGGCAGATGCACACTTGAACAGATGGTTTCCAGACAAATGAGCCAACAGGTGAGGGAAATACTAACTGTGCTAAGCATACTCTTCCAGAAACTGCAGCACCATCTGAAACATTGCCAAGACCTGATGGGTTTGGTTTCCATTGACTGATTTTTGGGTTTGCTTGTTTGTTTGTTTTGGTGTTTAAATTTTATTTTTTTTAGTTTTCAGCCTTTACAGCCTAGGTTTGGGTCCACCATCTGGTTTCTGAAGTCCAATTTTTCATGAGCAGGTAGATGTGTCTATAGTATTGCTCTGAACCTCCTAAGGAAAAAAGTCTCTCACCCAATTTTTAAGTTCTGCCTCCAAAAAACTGCCTATCACCCTATCCATTATGGGATACCCATGAGATTGCCATCTGCCTTACTCAGATGTAGAGACAAGTGGCATCAACAGAATCATTTCAATTTCTCTTCCTCATTTTCTCCTCTGCTCTTAGATCCAGGGGGAAAATCAAGGGAATGGACCCAAACGAGCAGCTCTTGTTCATCCCTGCCTTCTTGTGAGGACTGACTGGGGCCCTTAGGGGAAGATCTGCTGTGTCCCTACATTTTGGCAGGATGGGGGAGAAGGGCTGGCAGGCAATTACCAGGATAAATTCAGAGAAGGCTATTGCCACTGGGGGTCTGGCTGAGGGGTTCTTATAACCTGCAGCTCCCCACCCATTCAGGGCATGTGAGGATTTATGCATGCTGCCATTGTCCTGGTGACTACAGAGGGCAGAGAGCCTCACTGAGGAAATTCTAAATACTCAGAGGGATGGTCAGCTCCTAGACACTACTTGCTTCCCCCCATTTAGCATAAAAGAGCTAACAGAACATAAGAGCTTTACAGAAAAATATATAATAATTTATGTGCAAAATACTATTTACTAAAGATAAAACATGCTAATGACATCATTCTTACAGAGATGGCTTTCAGTCAATGCAATATTTGAAACAAGGCATAAGCTTTCTAGGGTAATTTTGTTAGCAACATTTTCTGCCTGGTAATTTTAGGATACTTGTAGCAGAACTGGTGGGTTTTCAAGAGTCAGTTTGCTCAGGCTGAATATCTGACTGCTAATTACGTTCAATATGTGTTCTTGTTCTACTGCATCAAGTTGAATACATGCACAGAAGCTGTTTAAATAACTTTTCTTTGAATGGCTATTTCCGGCTAATAATCTCTATGTATTTATTTCAGTTTGCAGTGAATTCCTTTTCATGAATGTGCAACGTCCCCAGTATGACTTCTGCCAACACTCACAGCCACGGTACAGACCAATACAAAATTTGCAATCTAGTGTTTAAGTTGCCTTTTGCTGGAGTCATAGTACACATCGCTTCTTTGAAAGACCAAATAAATCTCCCCACTAATCTCTTTTTGAAGAATAGAAAGGAGGGAATATGACAGGTTTGAAATTTTTTCCTTCTGGAAAATGGCCAATCTGTAAATTGGATGGAGTTTCCTACTTTGCACAATTTGTTCAGAGTCTCACATCCTTAAAAGCAAGCCATATCGGATCCACCATCTGAAAAAAAAGCTCCCAGAATTAGTAGAGTCCTTTAGGTGGACTTATCAATGTATTAAAATATCTTATTAGGTATTTTAACATCCACCATAACCATGAACCCCATCAGACTTAGTATGTGTCACACAGGTGGTTATTGGGCTGTTGAATGTTTAAAAGTGAATACATGACAGTATAAAAAGTGAATCAAACAGAGCATATCAGGGATGCATTGTGTTGACTGATGTGGCTTCTATGTCCTCTGTTGGTGTAACAATACTTTTGCTGCACAAAAAAATAAAAAAAATATTGATGTGCTGGGACAGAGTTTAAATTTTTACAGTTCCATACTAGCCTTTGTGTATTTTTCAGACTATGTGTATGCTGAATGACATAGGAAAAATCATTCCAGTGCCAGACATGACGATGCATGTGGCTGTTTTTTTAATGGAAGCATCAAAACAGATGTTGGTACACCCATATATATCTATTTATGGTTTCTTTTTAGCTTTGTTGAATTTCATTTGGTTTTATGATGCAATTAGTTGTCACCTTCTTGCTTTCATATTCCTAATATTTCTATCAGCAGTTCGGACGGGAGATATATATTTATCTCAGTTGTTATTCTATTCTTAAATTCAAAAAGTAGGAGAAAGCACCATGATCTGGAAACCATGGGTTTGGGCTGATGTTGTAATTTTTCAGATTATAATCTGTGTAATGAAGAAGCAGTTGAACAGGCTGCCCAGTGCAGATGTTGAGGATGCCTCATCTCTGGAAACATTCAAGGACAGGTTGGATGGGGCCCTGAGCAACCTGATTTAGTGAGTTACATCCCTGCCCATGGCAGGACTTTTGGAACTATAGCACCTTTGAAGTCCCTTGCAACCCTAACCATTCTATGATTCTATAAGTCTATAAATTGCCATATTTATCAGTTATTAGAATGCATATTTATATCTTCAAGGACAAGTATGTATTTTTCTGATTAGTCTTAATATGACTCCTGGAGAATTGTGCAAATACTCTGGAGAGGTGCTCAAGTCATTATTCCTCTATAGGCTTTGGTAGAAAACACACGATTTTTATGTATATATATATATAGACAGAGAGAGAGAGAGAGAGAGATGGCTATAATATAAAGCAACTCAAAATACTTTCTATAACACAGCTCATACAGTTTGCCAAACAGCACCTGCAGATGTTATTTGAAATACTAGCATCTAACTCAATTGAAAATCCTTTTCTGAGTGTTCTCTCCCACATTCTTCAGACTCCATTTCTAGGCTGAGAATGTCTAGTAAAGAAAGAAAAAAATGAAAGTATGATAAAGTCCATGTTCTACATTTGCTAGTAAAGTACATATATATGCTGAGCTATTAAAATAAGTAGTGACCAGAATCCAAGTGTGGGCTAATTTTAAAATCACCAGAAATATGGACAGCATCATTAAGATGCTGGCAGGAAAACTATCTCATTCATTCCACATAACCATAGTTAAAATTCCTGAGTGCTCACCATGCTGAACTCTCCCTCAGTTTCTTACAGCCACAGAACATGCTGACAAGATTTGTAAAAAGTGTGGTCTTGTCCCCTCTTCTGGAACATTATTATTTTTACATAGTAAGGTGGTAATATAATTTTGCAAAATTGCTGGGGGCGGGGGCAATGTGGAGTTCAAAATTAGACATATGCTTGGACTGATCAACCAACTGTCTCTTGGCTGTTCTCTATGAGAAAATACAATTAATTTTGTGACATAAAGATTTAGTACATGTTATTTAATTTTACTCTCTTTTATAATACTTTAGTACACAAGGGAGCAAAATTTTTCCTGTGTATGCTTTTGGACGACTAACCCTTTCTATAGGTCTACAGTTTCTGTAGTCTGGGATGACACTGTTATGAAATCACAGAAACAGGATTCTGCTTTCATGCTGCTCTCAAACTATTTCCCCAGCCATCTTTTAAAGGATCCCCAAAACTCTTTGTTTATTATCCTCTAAATTAAACAGCTGTAAAGATGCTAGATCATTCTCAGAGAATTCCATGCTTTCATATAAGGTTTATGAATGTAGTGCTCTCTTCTTAGACTCATTTTAATTATCGTAAAGTTTTAATGATTCTGTTACAGTTTCCCATCATGTTTAATATCTGTCTTTGTTGCAAAAACTATTCATGAGAATCCCTCGGGATCAGCTGTGGCTTAGACAATAACCATTTGCAAATAGTTTATTTTACATTTGGCACGTGGACCACATTCTTAATGCAGCTCTTAAAGCCCTTGTAAAACTGGAAGGTCCCCTTTGATTTCATTAACCCAGCTGTATATTGAGGAGTGATTTCATTTGATTTTCATTTCTACCTGTACAATTAAAATGCTCCACCATCACCCAGGGGTGTTGATATGGATGACTCTATAGAAATTTTGCAATCTGAGCAAACATCTTGTCAGTTATTTTGCAGGACAATGACAAGCTTCACATTTGACTGTAACTCCAACTCCCATCACACCTTGTAAAACTAACACCTTTTAATTATTACTGAAACTATTCATTTTTATACAGTCTTTCAGTGTCTCTCTTCGAGACGGTCTTCCATAGAGCACTGAACACTTATTTTTCTCTGAATCATTCCTCTTTTTTAACAGACAACATTCTAAGAGCAGAACTGACTAGAAATTAATTTTTTTCCCTTTGTTTTGTCAGAAATATCAGTTCAATAAATCAAATGCATGAAGCTGTATCTGAGAAAAGTTCTTGGGACTAGAAAAGAATTTCTGTTCAGAAAAAAAGGTAATGACTGTGATCCCAGAAGCACCAATTACTTTGGTGTATAATGCATTTGTATGGAAAATGCAGATTCAAATATCTGTTCTGCCTAAATCAGACCAGCACCTTCAACCAGCCACTCTACATTCCAGCTTCACGCTTGCCAAACAAGTTACTGATTATTCTGTGAAGAAAGACATCAATTCTTCTTTCATTTGTCATGAAAGAAAGGGAAAAAAAAGGAGTAAGACAAGGAGAGGTCATCTCATCATCTTGATATGAAACTGGAATTTTTCAAAATCTTGCACTCGTCTGACCAAGATTCAAATCTGCTGGTCTGTTGCTTAGTATTGGATGCTGCAGATTTTAGACTTCGGGCACATAAACGGATTAGATTGAGTTATGCTATGTTAATGAAGAACCGTTCAGGAATGGAGCTGCCACAGCACATTTTAGTGCAATTTCCTTAAAGTCTCTTATCAATTGCATTTGTTTGCCTGTAGCAGTACCTTCACAATTTCTGTGTCTAAAGTTTGCTTGCCTGCCCACTTTACATCATTTCTAGTGGACTCTCTGTTCCTGTGAATTTTAAGATCACTTAATTGAAATTACAATTGCTGAAAAATCAGATGAGATTAAAAAGCCCCTGTAACAGGGCTTGAAGCACTTATCGGTCCTCTTGGATTTGGAGAAGTCTCAACTCCTTAAAAGCATACAATCCAGCTCTTTCATTTTGCAGTCTGCTTTACATCGTTCTTACATCTCAATGTGAATCTTCTCAATCTTCAATATGAAGACTCAGATCTTCAAACTGTCCTTGGAACTGCAGATGTCACATTGAATTCAGTGGCAGCTTTGGCACACTACTGATTTTTGCTCCATCAGAACATATATTTGTCAGCATCTCCAAAAGTGTGGAGAGTAGATGTGCAGTGTGAGGGGTTTTTTTGTAAATTGCATTGCATGTTACATGAAGTGGGAATATCTCCAGTACATGTTTTTCCAAAAATGATATTCCATCGGGTCTTGACTAATCTAACATCCTTTAACTGAGCACAAATTCAACAACGTTATATAATAAGTGTTATAATATTACATGTAATAACTCATCCAAGAGATTGGCACTTTATGCCTTTTCTGGAAGAAGAGAGTATTATTTTTTTCTATACTTGCAGTGAGATTTATTTTACAAATTATCATTAAACATACAGCATTGTATCTGCCTGACAATTACTATAGCCTAAATAAAGTAGTTAGGGGTTTTCAGCCAAAAGTATCCCTTGAAGTTTTACTTGCTCTTTTTTCCACATATCAGCCAGTAGCTCTACAGACATTCTTTGCCTACATGTAGTAATATGATAATGAACACAGTAACAGCTTTGTTCACAACCTATCTTTGATTTCTCGCCCTTGACATTCCTCCTCCTCTGGCTAGTCTGTTTCCATTCCAGAGCTAAATTATTTATCATCTTGTCAGTGGATTTCTTCTACACCTTGTATTGATTTGTCCCACCCTTTGCCTCCCAGTAACTTTTATCTTTTTTTGCATTGTTTGTCAATGTCTTGACAGTTCTCAGAATTTGACACACAGTACAGTATATGGCCAAGAGCAGAACTTTCCACAGTAAAACAGGATTTTAAGCCATGGCTTAAAATTTATCATAGAAAATCCACAGATAAATGGACTATCTTGTTTTTCACAAACACATTGGTAAGAATCAAAATATGTCAGATCTTCCTATGTTGTCTGGACACGTCTGAACTCAGCTTCTTATGCTCCATACAGTTTTCTCTAGAACTATTTTACTGTTAATTAAAACCTGGCTATGGTAGGGTCAAGGCTTTAAATGACATGACAAACCGATCCAAAAATAGAATGAAGAGACTGATGTGTGACAGACAGTTCTTGTAACAGAAGGATTAGAATTAATTAGAAAAGTTAAATTTAAGTTCAAAGCTACAGATGGTTTATGTTATTATAAAAAAAAAAAATCAATTAACATTTTAAAAGCTCTCCCCATGTTAGCAATCAAGTCACAAGTTAAAACACTCTTGGACTTGTGCAATAAGCTCCAGTTCTTCCAGTTACCTGGTGCTCAGCCAATTTCCCAACTGTGCCTATAATAGAGCATTAACAGCCATCCAGTCTGTTCCCCAAGCACAATATTGGATCTGTCACTGCAACAAATTGCAGATCAGTGACCTCAGTGGTAAATGTTTAGTATTGTGTTTGGCCTCGGTTTTGTATTTTTGATCCAAAACAAAGACAGAGATTCAAGACAAACACCAATGTTCTCTATAATCTTACACCTCATGTTTTAAAATTGAAGTGACATGGAGGAAATGGCATTTTAAACAGTAAAAAGATGAGCTGTTTCCCTCTCCTTCATTGTTTGTCTTTTTGGTGGTATGTTCATGGAAAAATATGGCAGGAGAAAAGAAAAAGAAAAATAATGAGTAGAAGCTTGCCTCTCTTTGGCATCAAATGTAGGGAAGCTGTGTCCTTCCTGAGGCAAAGGAGTTTCACAGCAATGGGTTGGGGCCAGTGAGCCGGGTCAGCTGTGTGAGCAACGTGTGAATGAGAAATTGGTGCAGTGTGCTGGGTCTGCAGAGCTGTGCTTAGTGGGCTAAAAGGACCCAGAACCCAGCACAAATACTTTGTCCATGTGTTGTCGTGTGCTGGGGAGTTGCTTTAGTATACTAGGTCCAAGGACTGCATGTCTATCTGTTATGAGAGCAGATGAAGTGTGTTCCTGGAACACTTCCTCTGGTTTAGTGACATCTCAGTGCAGTCCAGCTTGGATATGCCAGAGTTGCTTTGCAATGTGAACAATAACAGAGGAAAAAGAGGTGAACACAAGTCTTGCTTCAAAACTCACTACCAGTCTAAAGGGCATGGGAAGGTAAACAACACAGTCTTGTGTCTAGAAAGTGAAATAATAATTCAGCAAGGTGCATTTTGGTGTCAAGTGGCATGAATAACTAATATCCAAAAGCATCTTGTTATTCATAGATATAAAATATTGTATCATTCTATAACATTGTCATCATTATATTGCCATGCACTCACCATCATTTCTACCTTCAGTAAATAATAGTGTGACCTATGGGAGCTGTCTGCTAGATGAGGATGACTTTTCAATGACGTTTAAATCAAAATATATTTAGGCATCCTGGAATTTAACTTTGAACAAACATGGATGTTACTTTTTCCATTATAATGTAGATTTGATGCCCTCACTAGCTGACCATCTAGCTGTAATTGTTCTATGCTCTTGGGATAAATGCAATGGCACTCCTCTTAGGATAGATGCAAAGGCACTGCACAAGGAATTATTTATTGTTACTGTAGGTCCGCTTCACAAATTGGACTCCAGCAATCAAAGGAGGCTCTTCTCTTCACTGGGTGGCCTAAGTGTATTATTTAAGCTGATAGGTATTCCAGATCTTAAAAAAGACAGTAAAACTGTGGACGAACAGTTAATGTGGACTGAGGCCTGAACAAATAGAACAGCTGGGAGTAAATTTTGGCCAGGTGTTAAGGTGTTCCAGGGTCTATGAAATGAGACAGGGTGGTCCTTCAGAGACTTCCAAAGAGGACTTTGGTAGCAAAAATCTAGGCCTGACTCCTAGCACCACGTTATTAAATGTGAAGTTCAGCTTTATTTTTGTGTAAAATAAAATACTGCCTTTTAAAATTTTATTTAATTTTTTTAATTACAACTCAATTCTGTAAAATCACAGAATCATAGGAATATTTAGTTTGGAAGAAACCTCTAAGATCATTGAGTCCAACTGCTAATCCTGCACTGCCAAGTGCACCACTAAACTGTGTCCCCAAGTCCACATCCACACCCCTTGAATACCTCCAGGGAGGGTGACTCAACCATTTTCCTGGGCAGCCTGTTCCAATGCTTGATCAGCCTTTCGGTGAAGAAATTTTTCCTAACATCCAATCTAAAGCTCCCCTGGCACAATTTGACAACCTTTCTGCTCATTACTTGCTGCCTGTGAGAGGAGACACATTCCCCACATTGCTACAGCCTCCTTTCAGGTAGTTGTAAAGGGCAATAAGGTCTCCCTTGAGCCTCCTTTTTTCCAGGCTAAACACCCCCAGCTTCCTCAGCCACTTCTCAAAGGACTCATGCTCCATGCCCTTCACCAGCTTCATTCTCTTTTCTGGACATACTCCAGCAGCTCAATGTCCTATTTGTAGTGAGGGTCCCAGAACTGAACACAGAATTTGAGGTGCAGCCTCACCAGTGCTGAGCACAGGGGGATGATCACTGATAGCTACAAGCTTCTGTACTGTATAAGCAGATGTTGTTCCTAGGTGGAAATGAAAGAAAACTGAGCTTCAATGTATCAGCCCCCAGAAGGCTGAGTGACAGCAGGCAAATGCACAGGGTCTATTCCTCAACAGAGCAAGTTTGGATAAACATCCGTGCATGGGTAGGTACCCCTCCTACTGATGTCTGAGGAGGAAAAAAGAGCTTCAAATTGCTTCAAGGGCAAGCTTTGCTTTCTCGTGAACAGGCCCTGGCTGATATCTATTTGTTAGTGCACCAGCCTGCATTAAGTGTATTTCCATAGTTACTTCTCTCAGGTATCATGAAAGTAACTTTTGTAGTACTGCCACTTGCCTGTTACAGTGATAATCTAACATTAATTTAATTCCCCATATGTTTTTTTATCTTCCTCTTCCATTTGTCGTCAAGTTAACTTCCTCAACAAAAATGGAAGTTACTAAGATTAAATGCATTATAAAACTGTTTGGTTTAATATTTTGCTTCAACTTCAGTCTAGAAAATGCCTACTCAAAAGTGAGTGCCTAAATGAAGATTTATCAATTTTTGTTTGGAGCTACTTGAACAATAACATTACAGCAAAGAGAACTTGTCTCACAACTTTGAATCTTGTCTTTTAACATTTAACAAAACTAAGGTTATGCATGTCAGGCACACTTGGAAAATTTTACTTCAGTCGAGATGAACACAATGAAACCAACAGAAATCTATCTCAGTTTTTATCTGTAACTCCTCTGTTTCTACTTTTTTTCCCTTTCTATGCCTTTAGAAATGTGTCATCAATGGGTATAAAAACTATTCAGTTGAGAATAATCCATGCTTCTGTGCACTGATTAAAGGTATCCCAAAAGTGGAATTACAAAGCAATACTCATAAATGTAACACATTAATTATCTTATGTTCTATTATTCTGAGTTATGGTCAAAAAAATTATACTCAAAAGACCTATGCATTATTGAGGAGCTTCTCCTAACATCCTTTGTGATTTCTCTATTATTTTTCTACTCTTTTTCTCTGTAGTAGTGTCACATCTTGGGCATTGAGGAAAACCTCTTCTCAGGGTTGTCCTTCTACCTTCCATCTATGTTGATGGAGGAAATGTTTTGGTACACAAACTCTTTCCACATTCTCTTCTTTGCTTGCTATGTAATTTTATGTCAATTTTCATTTCACACACAAGTATCTTAAATAATATCAGTCTCATGGAAATCAACAGGACTCACATTCATTCTAGTGACTCAAATATTTCTCTTTTGTATTTCAAAGCAAAAAAATTTATCCAATAATTTCGGTATATGATTACTGCTGCCTCTAGAATTGCAGGGTCCTTTCTTTGCAAAAAATGAGACCCTTCAATTTTTTATTTAATTTTTGTGTGTTTAGATTAAAGCTACATTTGGGCCCATCACATTATACAGAATTATTTCCTGAAGAACTCTAAAAGAGATATTTTCTTTCAAACTGATTTTGTTTCTCAACTGTATATCCCCTCCTTCTTATGACCCATTTATGAGGAGAATTGAAAAAACATTTCACCAGTCTTCTTAGAAATGTCTATTTTGCTACCATCCCACTCATACCCTATGAGAGAGAGATAAATATCTTGGGGTTTGATACTTTCTGTTGAATACTTGGTTTTTAGGGTTATTTGTATTTTTATCTCTGTAGTGTCTCACAGGTAGATAATACAGTAGTGCCTTTCTCTGAAAGGACTAATTTAAAGTATGACAACAGTCTGCAAAATAAGATGCCATTGTGGTTAACAAAGCTGCTATAATGCATATTTGTGCAGAAGATGCAGTGCATCCTCTGTGAGTTGTGATTTAAAGGTATGCTTGATCCTGTTCCAGGTGTGATTCAACCCTATAGAGAAAAGGTGGAGCCACAATTATAAGATACTGAGCTGAGTTATTCTGCCCTGGGTCTCCTCAGAGCAACTGCATCATTTTCACTTCAGTACTGCCTTATATCAGCCTTGCTGTAGTGTCAACAGAGCAAGCTTTAGAAGCAGACAGTCTTATACATGAAAATAACCCAACTACAAATACCCTTCAGTCCAGTCTCCTCTCTAGGTTTTTCCCATTGTATGAAGAGTTGCCCTTCCAAGTTTGCATGCTTTTTAAGTGCAAGCCTCCAGCTCACATCAAGGCTTGAATTCCTCTAAAGTATCTGGATTTTCAATTCTTATGGGAAATGACACCTTGGTAAAAGTGAGAAACCTAAGAACCACTTGGAATTTTAAGATAAATCTTTAGGTATTTATTCTCATCTTGTTTAATCAATTTAAAATTTACAAAGGTGCTTAGTTTTTGGTTTGGTTTGGTTTGATTTTGGGATTTTTTTTGGGCAGATTTTACATCCATGGTCAGCTTTGATCTTAATGGAATATATTCTACTTATTGATTTGACTGCAAGTATAGAAGTGTTCAGTGTTCAGTGTCACAGGAGGACTTTTAAATTTAGATCCCTACAAGAGCAAAAGGGAAAATTTCATGCCTCTTACGATTCTGCAATTTATCTGGTGTGATATCAGCTTGGTCAGATAGTTCTGCTTTGTGAAAAATAGTTCAAGTTGATTTCATAGCTCAGGAAAACCTAGGAAAAAAGTCATACATTTAAAGTAAAATCTTCAACTGCGAAATTACAATGAAAATGGAATGTGAAGCATTATTGCTCATTAAGTGGATTGGTCTCTGTTAATTATCTTGTATACATGCAGAGGAAAAGACCTGACATGTATGTAGGGCACAACCCAGGTTTTATTTTTGGATTTCCCACCAGATTTGATTGTCAAAAATGTAAGTTGGAGATGCGGTAGATTCAGTTTCTGTATTAGATGTTCTGGTTGAAAATTTTGGATTTGATCACTCTCTAAGCAAAGCTTCTTTGTAGATATTAACCTAAGAAATATTGCTGAAAATACTTTCATTATTTCAGTCTGCAATGGGAGGTTTAACTGCCTCCTCAAAAATTTGTACAGTATCTGTCATCGTCTAATGGGAAAAAAAATCTTTCCTCATTCTCGTGTGTCCCAGATATCATGCACTTTATTAGTTCAGAGTTCAGACTGCAAAACAAGAAAGCTATGCTCCATATATAAATTGTATAGTAGTACAATAGTTTAAAATCACCCTTGAACCAGCGTGTCGACAGACACTTGACACACAATAACAGCATGTGAATGACAGAGTGCAAGCGGTGGCCTGTTGTTAAGTTTAGCACCTTGTTTGGGATACTTCACCAATCTCAGTTTCTATGAGTTACTAGCCTGAAAGCAGTAATAAAACAGTAATCTTTAGAATGCACTTAGAAATATTTTTTAATTTCTGTTCCTCAAAAAAAAAAACCACTCGCCTACCAGCAGCCAACTTTTTAAAGCCTGTCAGATGTTAATAGCTAGCTGTCTAATAGGGATTTTCTGCTATTGTAGTGCTGGCTGTGGCTTACAGCCTGTAGAAATTAGGTAATTCTGCCTAGTGTTTGGCATTTTTCCAAGAGAAAGTCTGCAAGAGGTATCGTTCTCTTGCCAGTCCCACTTAGATCTGTTTGTGCTGGCTGCCCCATCCCCTGGAGCGGATTGCGTGTTGCAGCTGTTCTATGCCCATGATGAGAATGTCCTTTAGGTACTCCATGAAGTGTTTTGGCTCAGGGTATTACTGTATTAAACTACCAACAAACTGCAGACCTGGTGGAAGTCAAATGGCACTCTGTAGGAATACTTTCTGGAGAAATTTGTTAGTTATAAATGCTATAGTTCAAATCAGGTTGAAAGACGTTTGTTAAAAAAATATATGCTTTTTCAAACTGGCTGAAATTGTTCAAATTGCTGACAATATTCTTTTTCCAATTAAGTGGGGAAAAAAAAACCAGAAAGGAAATAGGAAAATTTTTGCTCAAGAAAGCACCCATGAATCTATAACAAAGAAAATGTATTTGTAGAAAAGGAACTGAAATATATGTATATTTAATAATGCTCTTTAGTTATCCTGATAGGCTACTGAGCCCCTCTTTCAAGCTTAAATATCTACATAATACACAGAATAGGACATAAAAATACCAGTTCTTTTGAATACTCTTAACAGTGTCTTAAAAATTGTAAAAAGGTGTTGTGAATTTTACATTAATCTCATTCTGCTGTTTTAATATCTGTCTTATAAATAAGATATTTGAACTTCTATTGGAATTGCTATTGCTTTTCAATTCTCCATATAATATGTTCCTCTGCATATAAAGCACATATAAATTAGTTTAAATGTTCATAATACCTTCTCATGAGTTTCATTAACTTGCATAATAATGCAGACAAGATACCACAGTAGATGATGGAACTAAGGTTGACAGTGCACATCAATAATTTAAGACAAAATGCATTAGAAGGAGCCTCTAACCCCAAAACCCAAATGTTGTAAATGACGAAATTCAGAGTTAAAATTACATTTTAAGGATATATTAACCTGTGAAACTATAAGAATATTTTAAGATGGACACCTAAATAAATATGATTATGTCCAAAATTACTTTACCCACGATCATTTTAATGTAATAACCCTTATCCTGAAGAATTATGAACACTCTTGTATTTCTTCATTATAAATAGGCATATTGACATCAGTGGCAGTACTCATAGTGCTTAATAATTAAGCAACTGCATGATCCTTGGAAGAATCTTGAGACCAAGTAATTTACTTTTAGATACATCTTCTTCATTATATAAGTACAGGGATTTATGCCAAAGCGGTGTCTCCAGTGTCTGAGGTTTACACTGACCTTCTCTTTCTCCTGCCTTTAGGACAATTTGTCATGGGTTGTGCGCAATGCCACAGCCTTTTGTGGGAGTAGGAGCAGAAGCAGCTTTGTGGCCCATCATAAGGCTCAGAAATAGAAGTAAGAAAAAGGACAACATAAGGTTGCCCTTTGGAGCAGACACACAAATGTATGTTTTGCTGATATTTAAGTCAGAGTTTGAATTATAAACCTGGAAGTGAGCTCTTTTTCTAGACAGACCTCTTTAAGATTATTTTTTAAATATATGAATATATATCATTGGAACATTTAATTATTTCTGGGGTAATTACTGATCGACACATATGGATAGCTGTGATGTTTGATAAAAACTCTAACTGAGCTGATAAATTTGTTTTAGTAACTACAACATCAGTTGATAATAACCTTGAAGAACTTAAAAAAAAAACCCTAAAAATCTTGTGGCATCAGCAGAGCTGCTTTTTATTTCCCATTCCTGTAATTCGTGTTATCTTTACAAGGAACACAATTTGCCTCATTTCCCAATTTATTTTAAATTTGTTGTGCTAAAAAATGTGCTTCTGGTATCACCAGCATTTCTGTATATTTGATACATTCTAAATAACAAGGTAATGTGCTGGCACAGCAACAACAGGGAGGATCTCCTTTCCAGGGTCCAATAACAAAGATTGCCATGAAAGAAAAGACATCTACAAGAATAAATGTGTTTTGTAAGATATACTTGCAACGAGGATAGTAGGTATAAAACCAAAGTGCATCTATTCTCTGGGCAGATTTACTACTGTGAGGATTTACTAGCATAGCCAAAGACAGCACTGCAATTGTCAGTAATTGGCCTTCCCGTGTATTCCCAGTAAAAAGACTACAATCTGGAGGGAAGAAAACTGTACAAAAGAAAAGTTACCTTCTCATAGGTGAAGGCTGCTTTGCTAGAACTGCAGGGTGCTGAAAGTGTAATGTGTGAAACTTGAATTAGATTTGACTGTTCTGGTGATAAAGATGGGATTTCTTTCTCTTAGGTTAGAAATAGTTTGTGAACATACAGTTCACTTGAAATGAAGATGGAAACTCAGTATTGTCAGATGTATTTTATGTGGAAAAGCAAGAGCAGAAAGCAGCTTTTGGGGAAATACTATTTCTTATTCATGCTCTGGGCATGTATATGAGATTGTAGATTTATAGACTTATTTTTCCTTTAGATGGTATCTATCCTGCTGTGCAGTTCATTGCCCACAGAAAAGTGTTTCAAGGCAGAGCTTGAGCACACGTTACTGGTGATGGATGAAAAGCTGATTTTCAGAGTCCAATGGCAGTTGAACTAGGCCCTCCTTTTCCTAAAAATATCTGTATTCTCTAATATATAATGATCTGTGACAGACCTGACCCAGATATACCTTTCTACTGGCCAGCTGTGGCCTGCAAGTAATGAATTGTGTGAACTAGGAAAACAATTTATAGCTGGCAATAACAGCAAAAATTAGTTGAATGGCAGCAATTTATATATACTTAGGAAGATTGCATAACGTCATTAATAACTGCTGACATAACCAGTAGATAACAGAAGATGCAGTCCTTGGATAATGATGTTCAGCATGTGCCAGCATGAGGGGATGCTCTGATGCAGGTTTGTCACTCTGCCAGGTGACACTGGAAGGTTATCTTCAGGTTATCTGAAGGTAGCGAGTTTGCCAGCTATCACTCAGAAGAATCTCTTTCCCAATGACAAAGTCTTAAGAATTGCACATTTTGGGTTGTTTTTTCATAAATGAGGTTCATGGAAACAGCCATCATTAGGTCAACCACAGAGCATGAGGCACAAGATGTGTTCCAGTTGCGTTTGGGGTGCAGCCTTGTGACTGAGGCTGTTCATCCCAGAGCACTCTCAGGGAACAGCATGTGACAGTCCTCACACAGTAACCAGAAGATGACTCTGATAGCTGGCACTTAGTTGGTGAGGTGCAGGGCAGGTGAAAAACAGCCAGGGCAGAGAAAAAAGCCCAACAAAACTTTATTCAGAGCCTATGGGCATGGGAGAACATATAGTAACATCGAAGTCAGGAGTGCTAGTCATAGAGTAAAAGGTGTTGTTTAAATAGTTGATTAAAGTAAGAACATTTCCTGTTAAAAAAAAAACAACAACAAAGCCAAACCCTAATTTTTACTCGAATTTTACAAGGATAATCTCAAGATGAATTATAGATTAAACATAAGATAATTTTTTTCCTTTCTTATGTCTGAGTAATGAAGAAAACCAATAAAGATGTGTCAGTAGCAATAGCACATCTTCAGTAAATATTGTGCACTAGTACTGAGCAAAAAATTACCTGAGGAAGAAGAAAAGAAGAAAATGAAAGTTGACTCTTTTTTTATCCCATTATCTCTTTTCATCTTATCATCTTCATCTCATTATGCATCCATTCAACAGTAACAATAAACAAATAAATAAAAGTGACAGCCATTCCTGCACAATAGATCAGAAACCCATTTATTATTTAGAATTTCAGTCAGTTCACTTCTTTCAATATAAATAGACTGCTGAAAGAGATGACTTTCTAGTCAGAATGACTTGTTACTAACTTCTCCACAATCCCCACGAAACCTACCGAGCATCTTTGACCTCTGAAGAGTGGGAATCTACTCTAATATTTTTGGAAGATTAAGGATACACAGAAAATGTATCGTCATATATATACATATATAATCTGTTTTAACTTTTTAAAAAGAAATGAATTTTTACAATATCTTATGAAGAATACTGAGGAACTGACCACACATTTGGAAAATCATGGGTCAGTGAGATTCAGTATCAAGATAAGGACACAGGAAGTTTCTAACCAACTGCTGATCTCTTATGCTCTGCATATATAATTTTCTCACAGAGACATTGTCTGTGCCCCAGTCCAACAAAGGCAGAATGCCTTCAGGCTACCAGAGTTGCACACTAATCCTCCCTTCACTGTTTACTCCTTGCCTGGCATGGGATAGAGTAATACAGTAATTTAAGTAGCTAACCCTAATATCTCCAAAGAATAGCTGTCTGAAGCACTCGCATCAGCCCTCAGGCACAAGGGCAGAGAGCACTTGATCCGAATGGATACATCAGCCCAAGAATTTCCACAGTCAGGGTTTCTGGGAGTTGGGCAACGAGCTATGCAGCTGTACAACAGTGACCTCAACTTCTAATTTTTCACCAAAGCCTACTTTCTGCAGCTCTTTGATGTGTGTTACAGAGAAAATATATATAAAGCCCACTGAACTCATCAGCTTGGTCAGCCATGAGTTCCCTCTCTAGAGGCGTACTAGCCATTCCCAGTAACCTTCTTTTCCTCATGTGCCTGTGAATATATTCTCAGAGAAAGGACTTTATGATCTTTCTAAGGACTGAAAAGATGCTGACCAACCCATGTTTGGTTACCTTTACCTTCCTTCTTTTCTTTCTTAAAGGTAGGTGAAAACTTAGCCTGAGTCCAGGCTGTCAGTGACCTTCTCCAGTCACACAATGGTTTTTCCATGGTCACTTTAAATGTTGCCTTGTTGCTGTCACTGCAACACAGCAGAGCAACCCCTGCTGACTCCTTTTCTCTCTGTGAATTAGATTATATGCAGCTTCTCTAAATATTCCCAAACCTATTTCTTTCCAGTTTCTGGATGCCTTTCTTTCCACATCATGTTGGTGGCTAAGAGATTTGAGAGAAAACTTTCTTTCTACAGATGAAGGCAAAAGGTCGAGTGCTTCAATCATTTCTCTACTACCATAGTCAACGAAAAAGAAAAATCAAATTTGAAAGAGTCATTTGTATTTTGACCTCCATCTTCTTTCTTTTCATCTGTTCCATATCCCACTTTCTCCCAGCAACTCGATTCAGAGGCCAAACACAAAAACGTAAAAAATATTTTAGAACAGGGGAAAAAAAAAAGACAAAAAAGAAACAACAATCTGTAGCTCTCAAAGTTTGGCTGGGCTTCACATACAGTGAAAGGATAAATGTAATTTGTCTTGGCAACCAACAATCTTTTATGTACTGGTGTTTCTTTCATAGAGCCATTTTCCATGAGGGTGTTCAGTTCAAGGAGAATGCCTCTGGTTGTAGTCAAGTGGTCTGAACCGCTCCCTCAGCATTTAATTCCTTTTTCACCTGATGTAGATTGACACAACCATTGATTAAATTGGTTAAATTAAATATCTGCAAACTTCAGTGATCTGATATACACTCAGCTGAGGAGAATTCAGAGCACAAATGAATTGAAATCTCAGTCACAGCTAGGGAAGTACTTCTAAGTAATTGGGGGAAAGAGCATATAGCTGTGAAATTATGAATCAGTTTCTTAATTTCTAACTCTTTCAATTTGTGGTTTCCTTGTCAGTCTGGGAGACTTCTATAAAGCATTTGGTTAGTGGCTTAAAATATGTAGTCATTTTTTGAGTCTATGTTGGCCAATCTGAGTCAAGCTGGTTTTCAGCTTCTTCTTCATACAAGAGAGTGCAGAGCTTCTGGAGGACAAAACTTGTCATCTACCTTCATTTTCTAACTATGACTCAGTAACAAGATTCCATCAATTTAAAATGTTTCTGAATAAACATTTCCCATTATGCTACAGGAAGGATTAATAAATTTGTATTAATTTATTGGAGGATGTCATGTAATGGCATGTCCACTTCAGGAAGCAATCATAAAGTATGGGGAAATTTTCCCACGCAGCTGGGAATTGTGTAACCTTACCTCCCCTGAACATTCCTCTTCCAAGGAGCCAAGAGAGCCTTTTGTTCTACTTAAGCAGGACTCTTCTTTCCTCACTCCAAAGCACTCAACAATGGGTAGTGTATACATACTTAGGAGTGACTTTTGTGGGTGATATTTCACAAGAGCTTAAAGTGAAAAAAATCAGCTGGCACTTGATATCTCATTCAAGTCTTTCTGTTGTCTGAGTTACCTCAGAAACATCACAAACTGTAAGAAAAACCATATTCTTTGCACTTATAATGCAAAAAAATTTTTTTTTAATATACAAAAGAAAATATCATTTTACTAAGTGGTCTTTGGTTGGATCATTGTCATGTTGAGCCAGAGATGTGCAGAAATGTGCCCACAATACCTTTAATTGCAACAGCTGTTATTGCCCCATTCTGTTTAACATCTGCTTCAGAGTAATAATTTAATTGATGCCTCTGATGTATCTGCCAGCTGTTTCTAATAAACCAGGAAAAGTTACAACCCTTTTAAGTGACAATCATTCAAGATGCTCCATAATTGCATAACTGCATAGAAGAATGAGGTTCTTTCTGAATGCGATCAACTGAATATTTTGATTATTTACGTAGAAGACTTTTATTTCTGGATAACTGCTCAAGTGAGGGAAAAACTCAACAAAACAGAAGGAACCATTGCACACAAAGTTTATCATACCATTTGAAAGAAATCATGAGGGAAACTGAAAGAAATTTCTGTACTATAAAACCAACTAGAAATTTCAAAGAATCATAAAGTTTGTAGCTCAACTGGGCATTCATCTAGCAATTTATATTAAACTCCTGAAGGCACTTTTTCTCTTCTTCAGCCATAGAAGATAGGTTAAATGCATTGTAAAGTATAAAAACCACAAAACAATAACAAAAGGTAGGTATTCTCACTGCTTCTTTACAGAAAAAAACCTTCCTTGAAAAATATTCCATGAAATATTCCCTCATAACCAATAATATCAGTGGTAGTCATCTATTATAGCCAATGCTTTGTTACAAAAATTGAATAATCCCAATTGCTATAGAGAAAAAGTATACTTTTTTCAGGCAAAGAAACCTATGTATTATATTTGCTTTGTCTGGCTCAGTGAGATATCTTGTTTTTCATTCTCTTTTGAGTACATTAGGGAAGAGTATAAATTCTGAGTATAGTTTTGAAATATTATTTTTTGTTTTCTGTCATCTGTAAATGTTCTAGATACCAGGGTTTGGCCCAATCAGCCCGTGTTTCAGGGTTTTTGTCCTAAGCTTTGGGCAGATTGTATCCCAGAAACCTTGAGAAGGTATTTAGCAGCTCTGTGAGTCCCAGTCAGTGACTTACCTTGTAGATCATAGGGTAGGTCCTGTCTCCAAAGAATCAAGGACATCTTGGAGAACACCACAAGCTGCACATTTTTGGCACATAGAATATCTTTCTTCAGGGGGCAGGTTCCTACATGTGCATGCCACAACATAGTTGGGGGATAACTAGTAATGCACATGCATCTAAGAATTTGAAAATAATCCTTTGCCTTCAAGTTGGGGTGTAATCATACAGCCCTGCTCTCAGCAGCTGTATTGTGATGTGCCTGCAGCTGGATTGCCCTGCTCCACTAACAGGATAAGTGAATCACTCTGAGTATACTTGGGTATTTGTTCTGTGGACTTTTCTGGAGTGCAGAGGGAAGGCTTCTCTCCCTGTACAGTATTTTTCCCTTTATGGTAGTAAATTTTTCAAGATCACTATGGTATAGATGTCTTCCTGTGGGGCCAGAAGGTCTGGAAAATCAGCTTGTGAGGAGAAGAAAAGCTTTTTGCTTCGGCGATCAAGCTGTGTTTTGTAGAATACAAGCAGTATGCTGAAGACAGTAGAGTAAAGGAGAGTTATGTCAGCAGGTACATACTTTTTTGCACAGTGATTGAGGTATCATTTGATCTAAAGGTGTGCAAAGCAAAATGTCCAATATGTCATTTTCTTCAAATCAGTTATATGCTTTTTGGAAGATGTTTCCAACTTGGCTAAAATACTTGTTTGAAGCCTGCATGTCAAACTTCACGGAAAAGCCAGTGTTGTCCTGCATGTGATATTGACCTCTGTTTCAATCTTTTCATGGTTGGTCTTGTTCCCATTTCCCAACAAACCAAAAGTAGAACAAGGTAGAAAACACACCATGATGTTGGCTGTATGCACTATCTATGTGAAGCAAGGAACAGGTTTTTTTCTGAGATATGAGTACATGAAGTACAAGAGAATGAGGCCAATGTGAAAGCAGCCAAGCATGAGAACTACTTTTCTTTCACTTGGAGGGCTGCAACCCAACCCCATTTTATCTTAGCAATACTGCTGAGACCTGATAGTGGAAGCAACACTTTCATAGTCATAGAAGAGTCTTAGGAGAGGATAAAAAAAGAAAGGGCTCAAAAATAGCTATTTACACACTGTGGGACAGGAGATCCTGAAGCATTTATAATATAAGAAACTGAAAATGGACTGAGTCTTAACAATGCTAAGGAAATGATGTAATGTTATAAAAAACCACTGTATTTGAATGCTATATTCTGCTGTCATTTATATTTAGACAGAAAATAAGCATATTACAGATCTGAGGCAAAAAATTATATCCAGCAATTTTTGCAATACTGAGGAATACAGCGGCAAACGATGTTTAATGTTGATGATACAAAGCTAAATGAGGCATATTAATTTGGGCTTTCAGGAAAGCAAAACACATTTCCTCCACAAGCACAGATAATATGCAGGCCATAGACTAAAAGTTTTCAGAAGGAAAAGGAGTTTGACAATAGTTTAGCCAGAAAGCCTGTCTGTACCTGTTCTGTGACAGCACATCCTCACCTAGTACCTGTCAGCTTAGAGAGTAGTGCAGAAGAAAACTAAAACACTGTTATTCTGTATACAAATTCACCAGTGACTAAGCCTATCCAACAACAACAAAAAAAGTCACAAATTCCTAGTTGAACTGATGAGAGTGATTTGGGCAGTGAGTTTGGGAGTGAAGGATAACAGAAATTATCTACCACACTCCTCAGAGACTTTACAGTCTGTATTCTATTGAAACTTCAATCTGAAAGGAAATATTTCACCATATCAATTATGAAACAAGAAAAGCAAAAGAGGCATAGTACATGCTAAAGCACATTGTACCAAACCAGCACTAACAGCACATTTGCAAGGATCTCCAGAGACAAAAAAATCCCAAATCAAGCCCTATACATCAGTCGTCTGTCACATTTGGATACCACAACATAACTGCCAGAGCTGGAACTAAGCTTACTCATGCTTGAGGTTTTCTACTAGTTGTGTGATTATTCTGGTAAATCTAAAGAGATAAGTGACATATTTAGCCTCATCTATATTTAGCAGATATATTTAGGTGACTAAGGAATATTTAAAAATGACTAGCTGATGAAAACACGTTGAGTGGTTTAGAATAGAAGAAAATCTCAGCAAATCAGAGGAAAGTAAGGCATTGGGAGAGCATACAATTCACTATGAAAAAGGACTCCTAAATTTCCCATTTTGGAATTATGCCAGCTAGTAAAATATTTCAACAAAAGAACATTAGAAATTTTGGAAAGATTGTAGAGATAGTAGCTTGTAATATGATAAGAACAACATGATCTTGGAAAGGAACCTGATAACAAGAGCTCATATAAAACTATCAGGTTCAAGAAAAGTAAAATTCCATTTGTGATTAGAAGTAGTAGAATACACCAAATCCATATTCTTATGAAGAATCCAGCAAATGACAGAATGAAGCCAAGTGATAAAAGCTGAAGTCACAGCTAACAAAAGACCAAAATGCTCTTACTAGTCCATAAATGGGCAATGAGTCTGAGAGATGCATGGTGTGGCAAAGGGGTGAGAGAAGAAGGGTGCTTTTGTCTGCTCCTGCAGGAACATGACTTACTTGATTGAATTGTGCCTAGGGAAAAGCACTTTTTGTGTGCCCTGAGAGAACACAAGGAGCAATGTGAACATGTAAATTCGAAGAGGGCAAGCCTGACTAAGAACAGCAACAAATAAACCCACTCCAACACTTGGATCCCACTTGCTTGTAGGTCAGTCATTTCTCAGCAGTGCCAGGCATCTCCTGATGGCATCTGGGAGACAGATCTGGCTCCGGCTTTCTCTATCAGGTCACACAGAGGGTTTCTGATATGTAGAAGCTGCAGAATAAGAAAAAAAGTAGAACAGTTTCTACCCATAAAGTGAAACTAAATGGAAGAATCAGATGTTTAAGTTAGAACTGCAAAGCTACTAGATTTTACTTATTCCATAATAATCAACTGCAGTAGATAACATTATGCAATTATATGGAGCTATTGCAATCTCTGTAGTTCCAGGCAGGTATTTCATCTCCCCTCAGAAGCTGGAAACATCACACCTGCTTGTGGGAATTTGCTGCACATTCTGAGTGTGAGTGTCCCTGCACACTCATCACTGGACAGAAAGAGACATTTTCCTGATACTTTTTAAATTTGTTGGAAGTTTTGGACACAGTGATAATGTTCTTTCGAGATACATTTACTGATGGAGAGTATTAGAACATGAAGTCATGGGAGGGAGGGAAGGAGGNGTTTTTCTCTACCGATTTTTTTTCCTACATCAGCAAACTGTTATTTTCAGCAGTTCTTGGATTTCAGAACTCCAAATACAGAACAAATTTCCACACAGTATTTTTATCTTAAGTTTAAATTCAGCTCACTGTGTGTGTATATCGCTTGACTAGGTCCAATTCCTTCAGCAAGCAGATTTTCAGGGTAAGCTTCCCTGTTCATGTCCCTAGCACACTTTGCATGTGTCTTTCCTCTTCGATCTGTGCTCCCCGGATCACCCCTTTATCTGGTTAGTAATCCATAACTCAGAGGAGTACAAAGTAGCATATGTGGATTTCCATTTCCATGTCATTTTAAGGCTGGCATATTTTCCGTGCCCACTATCCAATAAGAACCACCTTTTCAAGGGCATTGCTATTACAGGCTGCCAATCTCGGAAAAACAGTTATGGCTCTGAGCATATTAAATGAGCAGTATGTCTTTTCTTTCAGATCCACCTTAAACAAAAACATAATTTCATTTCATAAGGATGAAGAATCATAAATACATTTTACCTGTATTTCATGTTCATGTCCTGATGGTCAAGACCATCTCAAAGTCTTGAAATATACTTCCAAAGTCCCCATTGCTACAGGAGTCTGGCTATAAAATTAGCATGAATATATACATTATATATATGCAGCACATTGTCATCAGTCTTTCCTTAACTGCGAACAATAACAGAAACATTAAGGTCAGAAGGAGATTATCTGTTTGTGGAATCAAAGGTTATCTCAAGTTAGAAGGGACCCATAACTGAAATGCGTTCTCCTGAACTATTTAGAAAGATGGTGAAGAAGAAAGAATAATATTGATTTATTTGCTGCAAGTGAAAATCTAACCAACAAGCATTAAGATCTGAAGGCTAGAAGCCTCTGTTGGGTGCACATTCCAATTCCAAATTATTGTGTGCTTCATTCCTAGTGCAAGGATGTTGAAAGCAAAATACAGATGACCTCTGTCAAATTTGTCTCTGCACTCACTTTATCATATTGGCAATATTCTTCCTTACTATTGACTTTCCATTGTAACACATTACTAAAAAAATTATGTTTTTACTTGTGAAATAAAAGTGAAATGATTAATATAAAATAACTCTCATGTTGTGGTCATGAACACAAACAAAACAAAATAATAATAATAATATCATTTATTATTATTATTTATTCTAGGATAATGGAAAATTAACAGTGATTAAAGACTTCATGAGTTTCTGTAAAGTCATAAGTAAAGTTCCTTCTTTTTTTTCCCAACAAACCTAGTCAAATGCTCCTAAGAAAAATATACTACCTTAGAACAGACAAGGCATCCAATTTTTTGTCAGTATGATTCTTGTACATCTAAAATTTCAAATCCAAATAAAATAATAGTCCCTGTCGCTTAAACAAGGAGAGGCATAACCCTTAGAGTTATGCTTTGTACAGGGACTTGTCCATTGTGTGCTCAGTCCACACCCACACTAGAGCTGAAAATATGAATCCAGGATAACAATTCTAAGTACTTGATTGCAGGCAAGAAGCTGGTATTTGGAGATTTGAATAATCAGCTGTTCACCTAAATCATACTTCAAATGCAAAAAGGATTACAAGACCCAGCCTCTTCAAATGTTTAACCTTGCATGTGTTTTTTAATAAAAGCAAATGCCAGCTAAGGGTCATTCTTCTTCATAAGTCCTGCTAAGTTTGAACTCCCACTCTCATGAGATCCCTTGATCTCTGAGGAGATATGCATGTATTCCAGCTGAACATTTTTGCCCAGTGACGAATTATGCAAAGATTTACATTATATGGTAATAATAGTGCTCATTGTTCAGCATTGCATATCACCAATGTACCATTCCACACGTCCATTAAAGCCAGTTTTATTACTGTAATGTGCAGCTGATAAGGCAAAAGTACTAGCTAAAATAGAGAAAGCTTATAGGATATCATTTTGGTGCAATCAGTGCTGTAGCAAGTCCTTGTCTGAATGGTTTTCAGTGGACACACCTGCAATGAGTGCATATCAAATGCTTTTACTGTACTTTAGAGGTTTGTTCTGCCTGCAAATTTCCTTTAGAAGTGCAGTCAGTGTTTGGTGGCCAAAATGATTACCTGGCTGCAGACTAGTCTTGCTCATCAGCATTCTGTACCATTGCCACAAGCTGAAGGAGAAAAAGACAAGGAGGAGGGGGGGAAAAACCCTCAAAAACTAGATACAAAAATGGGAGAAGTGATTAAAGAAGATCACTGAGGTGGAAAATAAGCTCACTGCCAAGTTGTTTAGAAACAAAATTCCACATACTCTAAAAGTAGTGCATTTAAGCAGAGCATTTGTCCTCCTGGTTCTTTGTAAGTTTCCCTTGGGACTGAACTACAACGCAGAAATTAATAATTTGGTAGGGCCGAAAAAGGAGGATGTGGTAAAATTTAGTGGAAGGTCCATATATAAACTTGAGTGGTACTGACATCAGTTGGTAGTGACATAAAAAAAGATAATAAAGTGTCCATACAGCTGAGGGAAGGAAAGGGTGAACAGGTACACTGGAAAATCATACCACTCCACCAATCAATGAACCAAACTTGGCTTTGTACCTCTCGTTCTGTTTAAAATCATAAGGACCGTTAAAATTTGATGTTCCCACTTACTTTTTTCAACATTTATTATTTCTTAATCTCAATTCTGAGTTTTGTCCTTTGACCTGTTGGCAGCAATGTTAGCAGTCAAAAGCCTGTCTGTGTTTGACAAAGAGGGTTAAAAATCCATTCTTTATATTTATGTTATTATTGCAACTTAGAGTTCATGTACTAATATTCTTTAAAAAAATACAAAGATTACTCCTTAGGCATTCAATTTAAGTTACCTGAGTTACTCCTGGAAGCTATTACATATTTACATTGCCTAAAAGGGTCCAAAATTCTAGGTATTTTGACTTGCAGTCATCAAATACCCACAGTATTTGAAACTACTCCTGATGGAACACTAAGAAAGTAAAGGATTCAAGTTCTTTTCACATGAAAACTTTAAAACAGGATGGTTTAAAGTAGATTGATGTTTAATGTAAATTGACCTCTGGGCAATTGTACATGAATGGGGGGCATCAACGGAAGTAGGGGAGATAGGTCACAGCCCTTTTTTTTCTGCTCCAGATACCCTGTCCACTGTGACAGAGAATTTGATAGTATGATTTCTGGATGAGAAGAAAGTAGTTCTGGTTGCTTTAAGGCATACCACCCCTCCAATACTGAATGCCAGTTCTGTGCTCTGAGGGTGTATTTACATCAGTATTAGCTCAGATTACGAATTAATTTTTTGAACCAGATCTCCTGTGTGCCCCCACTTACCATATTTTGGTTTACATGGCAGAGCACACAAATTGTATTCCCTGAATAAAGTGAGCCAAAGATACTCCAGGAGCCCACCTAATGTCACCCAGTGGGCTGGAATGGTGAGAGGAACACTCCCTTCCCCCTCATCTCACACCACTGCTGTGTAAGCAAAGGCATCCAGTCCAATCCTCTTCACTGTCTAGATCTTCTACTGCTCTTGCTCATCTCATAAATATAGATATGACCTGAAGTCCCAATTTCAAGCTATGCTGACCAATTTCTTGAAAGTATGCTGACTCCCTAATTCTGGGCCCTCATGTGTCTGAGGGTGACAGGCCAAATTACTGAACTGAGTGTTGCCTGAAATCACCCTATGGACAGAAAAAGTCACAAGCTAAAGCACACTACTCAGTTCCTTTAAAATAAGGACCAAATCCAGGGTTAAATCTTCATCATAAAAAATTATAAAATGGAAAAACAAATCAACTTGTTTACGCTGGTGGAGGCTTTAGCTCCCTGAATTCCAGATTTGTCAAGAACTTCTTCCAAAATATCTTCAGGAGACTGCACTGATTGTAGTTTCTAGAGGCATCCTTCCAAAGATATCACATTTATGTTTTGCAGCAACCCAAATCAGTGTGCCACCTATGGCAACAGGCCAAATCCCATATAATCCCATTCTCTTCAGCAGTTGTTTTCTCAGAACAGATGCTTTAAGCCCACATTAGATTCCATTGAGTCAAACCATCTGCGTACGCTTTTCTAGGGTTTCTTATTTTTCTTGAACATAAATGTATCTTCTCAAAAAAATAACCTTTACATCAATACAAGAAAGTGGCCCAATAACATGGGATCCCAATAACAGCATGTGTCAGCAAAAATGATGATTGCTGCTCTAGCATGGAGGAAGGGTGAGTAAGTTTTAATACCTCCTTGCTGCTAGAAGCACATAAACAACTTCAGTGGATTCATATTTCTGTCGCTTTCAATTTTAAACCTTTCTGGTGCAATATCTCACTTTTGTGGCATAAAACCTTAATGCTACCTATCTGACAAGATGACCTGCCTCTAGTTCCTTCATAGTCTATAATACACAGAATCTGACAGAGAAACAGTTTTTCACTTGGTCACTCAGGATCACATCTCGGTGCCAGTTTCAGACCCTATCAGCTTTGCCATGACTTCATTTTGATCGGAAAGAATATGACCAGCTATTTATGTGCCTTCTCAGAAAACTGGGAGTGCCAAGATGTCCCACAAGCCAGACTCTAAACATGTTGATTAGTTCTAGTAAATTCCGTCGTTGTTTGTTTCAGTATTTATTTAATTTTAGAAAGGGAGATGTGTGTTTCTAACCTCACATAACAACCCTGAGGAATGTGAGCTTTAGTATTGGACACAATTTGATTTGATGCCCTCCACTCACATTGTAAATAATTCCTACATGAATGCACTGAATAAGTACTTATAACTTCACTGATGGTTTTGAGGGGATTGTTTGATTGAGAGGGGTGGTTTTGGGTTGTTTTTTTCTTCTTTTTCTTTGATACAGCTGGCAGTATAATATTTATAATAATATTTATCTCTTTGATGTTTAATGTTTCTGGCACTAATTTCTTAATCATCTACCATGATGCTGGACAGATAATTCTACCTTATCATCTCAGATGACAGAAAGCACATTAGGATCATACAGTCCCCCACAGCGAAGCTTTAACTATCCTGCCAGCTGCCAGCTCCAAGAGTGAAAGTGGAGTGAAACTGTTTATTTATTTTACCAATTACAAATATTTATGAGCATAAGAAGGACGTAGATTCCAACTGATATAACATCTGTATGCGGGGATCCTTTGACCAACTATGGTAATCCTTTCCAAAAGAGAAAGATGGCTACAATTAGTATAGAAATGAAGTGCTTTCCAAGGAATAGTTTTAAAGGGATTTATCAACATAAAATATGGATAGTAAAAAGATATTTATCTGACAGTGTACTGAGACATCTTCAATTTACTCGGAAAACTATTTAATCAAGAAGCATAGCAAAGCCTTAGTTTCATATATCATTCACGAAATGGAAAATATCACACTATCCTCAGAGTGCAATTATCTGTTATGATTTGAAAATGGTGCTTCCTAAATCATCTTCAGTGTCACTTTTTGCAGTACACACCAGATTTTGGGAAAAGACAACCCAGATTTTAAAGCGGCTCAGGAGAGCTGATTGGCACACATCTGAAGATAGTTTAACTAGAAGTTGAACCTAAAAAAATAATTAATTTCAAAAATAAAACAAATTTTTTACACAATAAATATATTTTGAAGTATCTTCCTACTTATAAGGGCCTCTATAAATAATATAGAATACCTAGATTTAAAAATCATAATTTTCAGCAATTGCCATTTGTTCAACAGATAGAAATCAAACTCTGCAATGGCGACCCCGAAATTTCTTGACAGAGCCTTCTAAATTACTACATTTTTACATATTTCCTTTTTAGTCTACTCTCATATGGGTGTAAATTGATATAAATACACACACACCACATACATGAGAATTATTTTAAATTAAATTTTTTAATGTCACAAATGAGAAGTGCAATCTGGAAAGTATTCAGTCAAAAAATCAGTCAGAGAAGATGCCCAAGTCCTCAAAATACCTCAAGTTCTTGAGTGCTTTATTCCCCTTCCTTCTTTCTGAATTCAAGTTTGAATAATTTCATTGACCTTGGGGATGTGTCTGACATTGGTCCAAGAAGTTTCATGTTTTAATGGGCTATGATGTCATGTGCAACAAAAAGCTTATGTTCAAAGAAAAGGCCATCAACAGTAAAACACTGAAATCTTATGTAGCCGAATATAGATTTTGCTTGTATTCAGCAATGCATATTAATATGGCAGTGAATCACTGCAGCCTGCTACTGTAAGCAATACTGTTTTAACAGGAGGCACTTAGAATAAATCTTGACAGTATACGAAAAATGTTTCCATTTTGCTTTGCTTTAAATTGCTAATCAACTGCTTTCTCTTGATTGCTGTTTCCCAGTTATTTCAAGAAATAACTGTATGTTCAAATGAAAATAAACAGAATCAATGTGCTTTTAAAGCTGTTTATGATTGTACATGAATGACACATTAGCTACACTCCACAATAGATGCATTGTAGGGCCTTTCCTTTCTAACTGAAATGTACTTTTCACAGAACAGATTACCTGCTGGGAACTGAGCAGGCTGCATATGTATGCTCACCTATGTGCAGGTGGATTTCAATTAAAGGCATTTCATCTAATTAAAGGCAGAGTTGTGATTGACCTGGCTGACATTACATTTTCTGGGTATTGAAAATGCAACTTCGCTTGTTTTTCACATTCTGTCAGTGCTCCTCTAGATGAGGCAAGGAGAGATGATGCCTTCACTCATTATCCTTTTGGTTGCTTTATCATTATGTCTATTCTTCACAGACTTAATGATATCCTGCCTTAAAATGGGATTTTAACTGTGCAAAGAAACTCAGTTCTATACCTTGCCCCTTGCCTTTTGATGGGTCAGAAAATGAGGCATTACTCATAACGGTTGCTGAGGGAACTCAGTTCTCTGTTCTCCTGGTAACTCTCAAACAAAAACCATTAATATCATGCTAAGAAACAACATGCCATGGTACTTTGAGGTGTTTAATGTAAGCTACAGGTTTTTAACCTTGAATTTAAGAACTTAGCAACATAATTTTTTGGTTTTGTCAGCTGACGCTTTACAAAGTTACTGTATAAGAAGATCTCTGTTTTATGGGTAAAGCATCTAAATTGTAGAAGAGGGAAATTGAGCAGAGGGAGATTTTTTAATAGACTGGCTGACACAGAACATATATTTAGGAGGGACATTTATGCAATATCATTAAAATTTAATTTATTGAAAAGTTGTTGTGGGACAAAAGTAAGAGGTTTTTATTCAGGCTCCCGGTTTCTCTCCTGATCTACTCTTGCAAAAGCACCAGATATAATAAGCACGCTTTACTCCGGGTGAGGAACGTTGTGGCTAACACCTTGAGCTTGCGCACCTTGTAAAGTCCGGATCCTTCACGACCAGCAACTCACTGATCAAGCTCTTCAGGAAGCTTGAGTACATAGGCTGGTCTGCATTATCTGGTGATTTGTCTGCATGTCTTTCTTCCAAACATCCATAGGAGGCCTAAATTTGGTCAATGTTTAATAACTTTTAAATAACTAAGTTGAATGCGCTGTGCATGAAAACTACCCACCATTATGATTTTCACGTAATGGAAAAAGTTGTACTGCTGTGAGTTCTTAAAAATTATTAGAAAACAAAGAATATTTCCCTTATTTGTAAGGAACTGCCTTTCAACTTGTTACAGCATTTAGGTGCTAAAGGATATAGGTAAAGATACTCTCCACAATTAAACAAATTTCTTCCTAAGGACATTTTATTTAACACATATTAAAACTCTATAAATATTCCATTCTGACACACTGCATAGACATCTGAAATAGAAAGCCCTTATTACTTTTTGTTCACAGCAGTTGATGCTTTACAAAGAGGCAGCTGTAGATTATCTAATTCCTCTAGTGGTGTTCAGATGATTCCGTTGCTCATAAATGTAACTTTTTACTCTTAAGAAAATAGCCTAAAATAGTGCATTTTAAAATTACAGAATGCAATGGATTCATGTATATCAAGGATTATAGCTGAAGCATAATACATACGATGTTTAGCCTGATTTGATTTCTTGCTGTTTATCCTGGGCATGATTCAAAGTAACAGAAGTTAATGAAAGGAATCTGCAAGGTTATTAGTTGAAAGAAAAATAAAATCACCTTGACTATAAGATACTATTCTTTGGAGATAATAAATCTTACTGAATGCTTCCTTATTCAAGTTAAACCTTCACTAAATTGTTGTAATTAAAACAAAAGCATCAAATGCAACATGTGTACAGATCAGGGGCTTTCTTCTTTTGACATCAATTTCTGGAATCTTCAGTGATGTTTTGTGCTTTACTGTGAACTTTTCAGGAGCTGCTGCAATGGTGGAATAATTTTTAGAAGTCCAGAAACTTCTCCAAAGTATGCTCTAGGCCAAGCCATCTTCTGGCCTCTCTCTGGAACAGGAAATAATACACTGGATACGTTAACAATGACCGTGATGAGGCAGGGAGGGAAGGAGAGAACTCAGAAATCAGCCACACAGCTGCAGCATCAAAGTTGTCCAAGATTCCTCCCATTCTGAGATCTTGAAGTTTCAGACTACCACTAACATTGCTGAAAGAACTGAAGCCCTTGAAACAGAAAAGTCAGCTGACTAGCAATGAATATTGCCATTCATTGTTCTTCATATAAATAAAAGTTCTTGAAAGAAGCAAACATAGACAGTGATCCAAATTCTTAAATGCTGTACTTGCAAACCAAAATATAGTTTTTTCTGTTTCCAGAAAGATATTATCTGCTCATTTTAGGAAGCAACTGAAGCTGGACAGCAACCATTTAAACAAGCAAACTCTCTCTAATAAAAAATAATAATTCATCCAATAAGCCAGCTAATTTTGTGCCAAACTATATCCCAGATGTTGTTGTTCCAAACTGACTTTACTTTTTGACATATGTGCAGGACTTGGCTGTGAGCAAAAGCCTGACTTCTAATGTACAGATCAGTACCTTAACTTTTAAGAGATTTTACATAGATTTGAAGCATTGATAACTATAGAGTTTAATAGCTATGTTTCAGGCATTTTTGGGTTTTTTTCAGATTTCCTTCTAATCCCCAAACCACTCATAATATTACATACAAGTTTCTGACTTGCTCAGCCCGATGGAAACAAAAACCCCTGAAATCCAGGCGTGGTCTATCTCTTTCTGCTCTCGACAAGCAGTTTTACCCCCAAACAAAGACTCATTAATTTACTTACTATGAACCTTTTTCAGTTTTAATTCCTACCATAAATTTGTAATTGTGCCTGAGCACTACCTTTAGTATTCAAGATACCAAGGGGAAGAAGAGTGTCACTCAGAAAAGAAGCATTTTTTATATGAACTCTTTACTAGATTTTGCAAACATGTGCTTGGAGGCTTTCATGTGGTAATTAATTGTGCTTTCACAGATTAAAGAAATTGATTTCACTCCAAAGTAAGGTGATGGTTCAGAAGATTTAGCTTTTCAGTTTCACATTTTGCTCATGCAATATGTGCACTTAGGCATATATCTGAAAAGCGCAAAAACTTTCCATCTGAAAACGGTTCTTGAGCTATTAGTTCAAATGGATCTGTTTATCACAGCTGTAATAACTAGTGCTAGTGACACTATTGAGCCAAAATTCAACTAATTTGGAAAGGCCCTGATAGAAGAGTTGTCCACACTGTGGGGTCCCAATCATCCTACTTAGTGGAGAAAACTCTTCTTTCAATGTACATTTCCGTCATGTTTATCTGGACTTTTTTCTTCTGATCTGGCAGACATCTGTGTATTGTGAATACTTTTTATTCTCAATAATTTTTCATATTTCCTATGTAAACCTATGCATATCAGCTAAACTCTAAAATCCTTTATGTTCATATATTTGAGTTTCTTTTACTAAAAGCATGGTCAGTAAAGGTAGAAATTTCCATTGCTTCAATACAGCACAATTCCACTATAATCACTGAGTAGCCAAAAGGTAATCACTGTATACAGATAGGTATTAAAGTAATTCTACAAACAGAGTCCTGTTTTAAAATAGAGGAACAACGAGTTCATCTTTTTCTGAAATTCCATTTTACAGACTGATCAGTGTAAAGTAACAGGAAAGCGAGGAACAGAAATATCATAAAAATATTGAACCTTTTAGAAATAAGTACGGAGAAGTTTAAGAAAGAGATGTTACACGGACAATAGAAGTAGTTCTTGCTGTGGAAAACTGCAAAAGAAATAAGAAATCTAGTTTCACTCAAAATACAAATATGAAATCATATGTTAAGAGAAACCACATTGTTATAGAATGCACTGTAGACACTCCATCACTACAATGATCCATATCCAGCCTATACTATCAGAAGACATTGTCATCTGAAGAATTTCTGCAGAACTGAGAGAAGTGGATGGTCTCATGTGAATAGATACTCTTTCATGATTCTCAGAGGTGCAAGGGGCTGAACTGGTACTGAGAATTTACTATCTCCATTACAAGAGATGTCACAAGGCACATTAGGAAAACAGATTATGTGCTTATACAGCACAGTTTTCTTTTGTAGCTATTGATGGAAAAAACAGGCTAAATGTTCAAACTCTTTTTAACAGTATGTGAAGGTGCAACATGGAAGGCTCCAGTGCAGTCACATTATGATACCTTGAGGTATAATCTTTCGTTCATTAACCCAGAGGGCTTTGTATACACATATAAGTAATGCCACAGTTTAATCTTTTCACTGGGCAGGAATTTAAGCCATATGGTTTTTAACATTTAGGAATCTGGGAGCAGTTCATGTGCAGTTACTGTGCCTCAGCATGGAGGGTCTAAATCGTTGATTGATACTAATTGTGGCTATGTGTCTGAACCCCAGTTTTAATCTACATTAGTTCCTTTTCTCATTTGCAAGTTATGTAGATTTGCCAAGTGTATGCCACCCTTCCACTCGCAGCAGCAATCACAGAGATATCAAAGGCAGTTTTCAATTAACTTGTTCAGGTACTGGTGAACACTTCATTGCAGAAGCCTGGATCTTGGAACAGAAATGAGGTTTTTTTCTAAAGCAAAAATAGTACCTAACAGTGTTTTATTTTTATTTGTCTCTATTGTTCCTATTTTTTGCCTCAGATAATCAAGGCTAATGCTGAAGTCGGCTAATATTGAAGTCAGCAAGTATATCAAGTGCATTGTAGTCACTGTATCTCATCGGGAAAATAAATTTAGTTAGCATTTCCATTTGCAGCATAAGGATTTAAGTCTGGAGACAGGAGGTTAATGACACTTTCATGCACTACAGCGTTTTGTTAAAATCTGGTACGGTAGAAGGAAATAGAACTTTATGATGCTTAATGCATAAAAACTTAATATTCTCCCTCACCCTCAGCACAATCTGTGCCAGTCAAATATACAGTGCCATAGTAAGCCAGCTTGACATTAAGAACTCTTGGCTCTGATGCTTCAAGCAACATTTCTTGATAGGAAGGAAAACCAATAAGGAAACACTTTTTTTCCTTTTTGAAAAGTTCTACCTCAAATTTGCTAGGTTTAAATTACGTAAGCACCATATCTGCTTTTAAAACAATGCCATTGACATACACCTGAGCACAAAACATGAGAAGATATGCCCTGGAAAACTTTTCTTCTTAAAAATTGTACTGTATTTAAATTTATTGAGATGATAAAGCTATGAAATTCCAGTTTACCCCTCAGGTCAGGAGCTATGTTTGCACAGTAGCAACTAAATCTCTTTTGAATTGGCTCTCCTGTTTTTCTGAGAAAAGCAATATAAACAGAAGATCCAATGCTTGTTGCTTTCTTCTTTAATTTGTCAGTACCTTCTGTCTAGAGGGGCTGTGGTGCCAGACAGCATGCTGCATAAAGACTGCAGCAGACAAATTGCACTACATATTGTGACATATATACTGACATAGAAGTGCCTTGAAAAATCTAAATTATATATTCTGCCTAAATCACAACCACCACACTGGAGATAGGTTGAAATGGATGGTGTCACGGTTTAGGTGTGACAATCCCAAATGCAGTGCCCCCTTCCGCTCCCCCCTCCACAAGACTCTCCCAAACTAGATAATGCCCACTTGTTCCCCCTACTTCCCCTCCCTCTTCTAGGGATGGAGTTTGAAACTGGAGGCACCAAGGGGTGCAAGTTGCAGCTTGAGATGAGAACAATTTTCTGGAAACAGCAATGAGATAAGAAAATGAACACTAACAACAACAATATCGATAAAATGTATACAAAAAGAGAATTATTCCCATGCAAAAATACTTATTGCAGAGCCTGAGTAACCCAACCACAGCCACCTTTTTGCTGACTGGAAAAAGAAACACCTTTCTTCCCATAAGGGAGAGAAAAGAGTCCCTTTCCCCACGTCCTGGCAAAAACATAAGATGGTATTTTTCTGTCCTTTTTGTGCCAGTGACAAAAACCTCCTGTCTTATGGGTTACAAAGCTACTGCTTTCTTTAAATTGACTTTACCTATATATTTATGTCAATATATTCATAAGCTCTGGAATTCCATAAGTGAGATGACACACTCTACCATGACAGCCTTTTTAAAAGCCATTGTGTTTTTATGGGTTTTCAGAAAGAACTGATTATGTCAGAGCACAAATAACAATAGTGCAATAACATAGCATTTTTGATGTTTTCCAAATGAACCTTAAAAACTTATTTGGAACAACATTATAATGCGAATTTGGGGGGGAAACTCTTAAGGAATTCCTTTCAAGAATATGGACATTGGTATCAAATTAAAGTTTGGGGAAAATTCATTAAGATATGGATGATTATCAGTAGGAGACAGCTGAGAAAGAAAAATTTGCGTTTTTGATTTTACATATAGCAGTTTACATATAAACTGCTACAGCATAAACAGGTCAGTAAAAGTCGAGCTGAAGTTTCTTCTTACTTTAAGAACTAACTGCACTTTTGTTGAATAACTCCATTTAATCATTCCAGAGTTTTGGAAAATCTTGATATTGAGTTTACCAGAGCTATCTTCCTAGGCTGTTACCTATGTTTGTATTTTCATTGTCAGCTTTAGCATCTGGGGAGGTGTTAAAGTGACTACCTCTTAGTCAACCTTTTCCTTGTAATTCTATTCGATGGCACCTTTATTTAGACTCCTGTAGAGGAAAATATGGTCAGCAAAATTTATTAATTTGTCGGTGTTTCTGATCATTATCATGTTTTAAATGCAATTTGCCAGGAAAAAAACAAAGTTTTATATAATACATTGAGAACCATGAATTAAATTCATCTTCCTAATTGCACAATTCTTAGTCTTTCTGAATAGACAATGAAATTCACAGTTGCATGGCTAAGTGCAAGATTTGACAACTTTTTCAATTTATTACAGTAAATTACAATTTCACTGAAGCACTCATTCTCGGTTAATTAAAATGCAAGTTGACAGTAAATGAATTATGCAAATAAGATATTGCACAAGTCATGCAGTAATTACCAATTCTACATTTATAACCTTATTGATTTTCAATAACTTGTCCTAAATCTTAAATGTGTAATTTGTAATTAAAGAAAAAATTAAGCAGAAAGTGATATGTGAGGGGTTTTGAAAATAAACTAATAGTAAATCATTACTTTTCAGTCTTTTTGCTGTAAACCCTTTTGGAGATGTAAGTTTTGATATGGTATATTTTGATCATAGCTTGGCTAATCTCAGTTTTCAGCAGTTAAGCAGATTGCCTAAAAAACAGAGAATCCCTCATTTGTTACACAGTTTTAGAAGAAGTTAGAATGACAGTTCTTCATATTAATCACATTATAACTGTACAAGGAATGACTTAGTAAATTGACAGGGTCTGGAAGGAATAGAAGATTATCTTGTTTATTTCTTTGCCTTGTCTTCCTCTTCAGAAGTCTATCCCAGGGAGTTTCTTGTGAGACATTCCAGCCTAAAAACAATCTCTCACCCCCATCTTTTACAATTTCAGAGGACTGTTGTAAATTTCACCGGAGTTTCCTCGTGATGCAAATAATCACATCGAGAAAAGGGGCCTCTCTATTGCAATCCCAAACTACAGTGTGGAGGTCTCACTCCCAATGCCAGGTGCAGGAGCTCCCACAGGACTGTCTAACTCTCTCACCACTCAGAAACTCAGTTGTATCGCAGTTGGAAAGTATGAGCAGGATTTAATGGGCAAAAATTTTGAAAATTATTAAATGCTAAAATTAGCTCTGTATTATCAGATTGCTTCTGAACTGTTTTAGTGTCACTGTCTCAGACACTAATTGCTGCTGTCCCCCAGGACCCCCCCAAGTTTTTCCCAGTAATAAGATTTTCTAAAATGTGGATTGATATGGAGGTGGCATTATTGAAAGACTTATAACTAAGAGCTTCAGCGAAAGTTATACATGTGCACACATAAGTAAGAAACTTTTGAATTAGAATTTGATTACTGCATCACTTCATTAATGACTTTTAAAATGGTTTCACTTTCTTTTCATTGTAACTTCAGGGCATTGGAAAGGTATTACCTTTCTGTGGTTTGTATTCGTCAGCCTTCCCAAAGAAACTACTGCAGAACACAGTGGTACAAAAGGTCAAAAGTCTGCTGGACTTCACACACTTAACACATGTAGAGGTAATTGCTAGATAGCAGTGTGATTTCAGCTGCTGCTGGCTATTAGCTAAGGTTCAGGCAATTATCTGTGCCTGAAAACAATTATCTGTGCCTAGTCCTGGAAATATTTTGGGTGTAAGAGGAAACAGCACTAGATGGTCCAGTCCACCCAATCAGGGCTGCCCCTGACCCACCACCCAGCCATGCTTTCTCTCCTGGCCCCAGCAACTTCCCAGAGGCCGTGGTGGCAGCAGGAATCAGGGCTTGCTTCTTCTGGGTTTGTTTTAGCATGGGCAAAGCTGCCAAAGGAATCATTCATCAATTGTCTTTATGCTCCCTGGAGAAATAAGGCAGCATTACACTTTGCTGCTATGTAGTGCTGTAATAAGCAAAAGAGGAAGCGAATTACTTGACTTTATCCTCATGGATAGGTATAGATATAGCATTCAAAGGTAATATAGAAGTGGGATTCAAATATTGATTATTTCATTTCTTGCTGATAATAGCTTTTAGTCTGAACTGTGCATTTGTAAACCTGCCTTAAAATAAACATCTACTGAATCCAGTTTTAGAAATACTTTGATGAAAGTAACATTAGCTATGTTCAGTCACGTTTGATTTTTTCTTGCAGTATCTACAGAGGATATCAAAATACTGCAAAACTCATGCCTATCTTGCAACACAAACACAGAACTATCTGGGTGGTTTGTACATGAGAGAAAGTCACAAGGGGAAGATCCCAGCTGAAGGCAATTGTCACTGCCTCTCCTCACAATTATAGAGATACCTTTGTGTAGACAGAGACATCTAGGGAGTTGCAAAATTACAGCTCGAGAATCTTTTCTCTCAAGCCTGAATCCTTCTTGCTTCACAGGCTGATAAGCTGATGTTAGCTGCAGACAGAAAGGAAATTTCCCAAGGTGATAAATGGTCAAAAACAACTTAGAATCTGGTGAAAAACAGAGTGCTAGTCATAATAAAGATTAACACCTGTTGTTTTTCCCATGGGATACATCCTGAGGCCTGGTCTCCTGGATGTTTATCCCAATTAGCCAATGAGCTACTGTCCTGTTCTAGTCTCTCGTAACATGCTTTAAATACAAGCTCTCCGCTCAATAAAATTGGCCTTTTTTCCCTAAAAAGGTCCATGTGTGTTGTTGCTCTTTTTCCCTCTCTCTAGGACCGAAACCACACCTTTGGATAGAAAGAACAAATCTTTGGATATCAATATATTCTAAAATCTTGTCTCCCCTCATCCAAACAGGTTAAGAGAGATCTATATACTGTCTGAGGAAATCATTCCTTGCTCAATCCTTTCCAGACCTTCACATTCTCTTTTAAAATGTTCTGTAGATGCTGCAGTCTCATGTAGTGTGTTATTTACCATGATATGTCAGACAGGAAACATCAAGGTCATGTGAAGGTTTCAGAATAAACAGAGCCTTTTCAGAGCCAATAGATGAAAATTGTTCAGTTTTAGAATAAAAGGAATATAAATTGCTTAGAAGGGACTACCAGAGGAGTTGTAAGACAAGGTGGCAAAAGAAATGTGAATTGCAGCCCCAAGAGGCACAAAGGAACTGAAGAAGGTCGGTGAAGACTCACAGTGAAGTACTGTGCCATGTGGAAGCTCTAGGAAGAGATGAGTATGTGTACTGCTCTGGCAGATCTGGCGGCAAAACTGTCTGATTCCAGTGCACAAAATTAATACTTAGGACAACCTACATGATCACTATGGTGAAGATTCAGACTTAATGAATATATAGAAGTGATTAAGTCCTCCAAATTGAAAAGATATCTAAACAGTATTGCTTGTTCACATTAAGTGAGCAAAAGTAACTTCAGATGAAATCCAGGGCCAGTGTTTCAGAAAAGAAAACATTTAAACAACATTTGAGAGAAACTAAAACCTGACTCTCTAACTAAAACACTAACCAAAAGTAAAGAATTAAATAAAGTTTGTAACATTCACTTCTTCCATATCTGAATTTTGACCTAGTACTTCAGTACTAGTACTTCAAAACAATTTGCATATGTAAGTTTAAAAATTAATGTCCGTTTTGCTTTCTTCCATTGTCTTAAAACAAACAAACACCCCCCAAACAAACAAACAAACAGACAAACAAGCAAACAAACAAACAAACAAACCCACCGGTTGTTAAAAATCCTCTAAGGGACCTGGAATTCATTGACTTTAAAACTTGGTGCAGGGAGTGATCTGGGATGATCCAGTGTAAGAACATTTGAACTGAGAACGAGGCAAAAGCTGGCAAACAATGAAATGTAATAGACTGTGGAATGATCTCCCCAGGGAAATAGCAATGCTTGATGCCTAAAATCAGACTAGATAAAGCAACAGAAAACACACTGTTGTGCACAACACCATAATATAATGTGGCCAAGAAGTGACTCGCTTGCTATTTCTTTTCTCTCTGAAAATCCATATTTCTGGGATATTTTTGTGGTAACAAGGAGATCTACAGCTATTTTGATAATATCCATTAGGTAATGGAACTGTAATGATTATGTAGAAAATGGATAGGGAAGTTTTGTCCTATTTGATATCAGAATGGAAGGCTTCTGGCAGAAGGGAGCAGATTTTTGTCCAAAATAATTTCATGAGCTGAGGAACTTCTGAATAAACCACAGCCCATCACGATGTGCTAAAAGCTCACAAGGAGGGTGCTTCAATGCACACCAAGGTTCAAAAGAACACTTGACAGAAATAAGAGCCATGCACAATCATTAGAGATATAAGAAGTTATTATCACTGACTATTTTGGCCTGAGTACAGCGAAGTTCTCTGCTGATTCTCAAGTATTTCTGTTCCTGGACGTTACTGCTCATCTTCTTTCGGCTGAGGATTGGAACATTTCTATCTTTTCACTATTCTATAGAACTGAAACAATAGCATCAGCAAAACTGGATGTAATACAAAAGAATCAAAGGCATTTCTTGCTTTGAAAACTCAGTGAAAAACTTTGTAAAAAACCATGAAAGGAAAGACATTTACAACAGAGAATGGCTGGAAATGTCAATTTACTTTAAACTGAACAATAAAAGGTATTTCTTGCAGGAACAAGAAAATTGCACTGGGACTAAAATAGTACCACATGGTTTAAGCCTGTTGTTAATGGCTAGGAGGGTAGCTACAAAGAAATGCTTGTGACAAAGACACATTTGTTCTGTTGAGCATTGCAGTTGTCTGTATGACAATGTGCTTTTCATATAAGTCCAAATAAATAAAAACCTATTTTCTAAGCAAATGGGAATTGGAAATGGGAAAAAAGGAAGGCATTTTCTGATCTTAATGCTAAGATGCATTTTCCTAATGCTTCCAAGCTTTAGGAAAAATTAATTATTCCTTTGTTGTAGTTTTTTATCATGAGAATCTTTATCAAATGCAACACTATGTTTGCAGCAATGTCCTGAGGCAATAGCAGAAGAAATTCGCTCAGTTCCACAGCAAATGATCAGATTGTACAGGGGCAATCAATTCAAAGTGCCAACAATAACATTAAAACAAATAATAGTAAGTGATCCAAACCAAACTAACTCTTTAATTAAAAAGCAGCCTTCAGAAAGATGAAGGACCTAGAGAGGGAGAGAGATCAAATCTTTTTCAGGAAGACTAGTAGTTTTTTTTTTACAAAATATGTTGAATCAGATCTTCAAACCTAAGGATCAAATAAAAGAAAATTGATGGGAAATACTGATTTGGTAGATAGCTGCAAAGGATCATTCTGCTCCTATTCATTTATTTTTTTGAAAGACTGATGCAGAATTGGTTAAGAGTGCAATCAAATCTTTCTTCTCTCTGCTAGAGATGTCCTTATAAGAAAAGAAAATCTATAACTAAATAAAAAGCCACGGACTTTTCAGGAGAGGTGACTCAGCCAGGATAATGTGACAATTCTGGTTGAAGATCCTGTTGCAGTCAATTAGACACCACTCCTGCATGTACTAACATTTAATTTAATTAAGATCTGAAAGAAAAGTACTTGTTACTTCAGATCAAATACACTTGAACATGGTATTCAACAGTAAAAAAAAAAGACTTACAGACTACACAAAATAAAACACCCCACCCAAAAAACCAAACAACTAAACCCAAACATTAATCATCTAGGAAAAACACTCTGGGACAGTATTTTGTTTGAATTACCCTCAAGCATCTTTTTGAAAAGAAGTTTGAACTTCTGTCAGTCATTTCTTCATTCTTTCAGAGGTTAATAGGTAAACAATTGGCCAGTTGTTGAGGCCTGACCTACTGTAAAGCTGAGTCCATTTTAGCTAGATTAGCAAGTAATGGAGTGTTCAAAAGACTGACAGGTACTGGGGAAATCCTGATATTAGTGATGGTTACTAGAAGTGATATACTCTTAAAAGTACAAAAAAAAAAGAAAAACGAAAAAGAATGTAAAGCTTATAAGGAAAGGTAATAAGTTTCGTAAAAGAAGATGATCTGTTGGGAAAAAAAAAAAAGGGAAAACATCTCAGAAACAGATTTGTGGGCTTACCAGTACTTTTTTGAGTCTGAAGCACCAGACATTGCATATGGTCTTTCTTTATTGCTTTTTCCAATAAAATGGAGAGTGTTCCCACTGTTTGCCTTTCCTGAGACATCTGGACATCTGTGTTTCAGTAGGACTTTGCTGGCAAAAAGATATTTCTTGTTTTCCCTAAGAGGCCAAATTCAGTGAAATGCACATTAATTGCATTGATTCCTGTTCATTTTTCCACCCACTCTTTGGATCAAAAACTGAATCTTACCAAGACCTAACAAACAAAAGCTTTATAGAAATTTCAAGGTACATATTCCAACTTTGAGAAATTCCATATGAAAGGCCATGCACAAGTGACTTCCTTGTGTTTCTGGCAAGCAGTAAGGGATGGAAACACCAACCTTCAGCCCACTAGATCTTGGAAAAATTGGATGAAATTTCACAGGATGAAGAAATTTGCTCATTTTCTTCTCTGCTGAATTTCAAAAATTTCATGTAAGTGATTGAGTTGTTTGAATTTATTTGATTTTTTTTTTGTCAGTTTCATGAGTCATTGATGATGAAACTATTAAACAACACGAACGTAAGTTTCGCTGTACCTGTTCAGGCACATAATTGAAATACACACTTCAGATTCAAAGGGAATTCTAATTCTTGGCTGCTTAGTCCTTTTGAAAATTATGGTATTTATTCAAGAAACTCACTTCTGACCTTCTTTTTTTCCTAAAAGCAAGCATTCAGTCACATATACATGTAACTTCACTTTCTCATCTTGAGGCCAAACCTGAAACCCTTTTCAATATTCATTCTGGCAGGAATTTTTATTTTCAGAGGAAATAAAGGTAGGGTAAGGATTTCAGGAATGGTCACTATTGTCTGTGTTCATTTCACTCACTTTCTTTAGTTTTAGGGGTATTATTTTTGTTCCTTTCCTGGCCCATCTCTCTTCAATCCAAACTTACTTTGCTCACTAGTTTGATGTTCCAATCTTCCGAAGAATACCATTTTTAGAACAGTTTAAGAAAAACATTGTTACAGTGTTCGGTAGGCATATAGCACTTGGCAGAAGAGAAAAACAAAGTGTATTTTTTGCTGACACAACTAGAGAGGTTGAATTTTCAGCAGTTTGTGCCCACAGGCAAAGTGTACAATTGTCTTAAGTCCACTCTTTGGAACTACAAGAAATCAATTATTTTTTCCTGTGCTAATATTATGCTCAGATCTCTCCACAGCACTGGAGCCAAACTCGAGCAGTTTTACATCCTGTGAATAGAACAGTAATAGCTGTAATTATGTGGTATTGAGTAATCTGAGACCAAGGTCCCTCCCTGCCTCACAGTATATGCATCTTAATTTGGATTGTAGATTTGTCATAGTTTCCTGGTTCATAGCAAGTGAACAGATTTCAAGGTTTTAGAAGCTGACAGTCTTGTTCAGCACCACTGGTCAGTACTTTTGCATAAGAGCCAGAATAGCAAGTTGCTTTTTAGCAACAACAAACCTCACACATCTCCAAGACCAGTAGTCTTGCTACTAAGCTTCATACTAATATCTATTAGCTAGAGAATAAAGCACTCCACCTTTTTTCTTAGGTGTATATTTCACTGATCCCACACAAAATATTGTCGGTTCTATTTTCCTCACAAGGAAACAGGTAAAGACAGTTAATGAGCTTCCCCTCCCCAGTGTAACATTTCTGTTAAATTCCAATTAGAGACTAAAATATTAAGCTTAAGCATCGTCTATAAAAAAACTCATTCTGTCTCTTGCAGTATCTGTTTTGGCACTGCAAGTTTTCCTTACTGACAAAAACAAAAGGATCTTAGCGAAACATTGTATTTAAACCACATTTTTGAAAAAGAAAATAAAATTACTTAAATATCACGAATCTAGTACAAAAAAGTTTTTAAAAAACAGAATTTATTGTGCTAGCTATTTTTGATTTTGCCTGAGAACACAACACATCTGTCAGCAGACAACAGGAAAATACTGTTCTGAGATCCAGTCCAACAAGTGAGCACACCATTTTGTTATATTTTACTCTACTCTTACTACTCTTCAGATTTACATCCCGATTACCAGAGCTGCAAATGAGAACATAGAATCAGTTGAGGGAGTGATAGACAAAGGTGTATGAAAGTCCAGACTTAGCTACTAGAGACCTCTGCATTAACTTCGGTTCTTAATATATTATTTAAAAGCTGTTCAACAAATAGGTACTGTTTTTGTATGAGGTCAGGGACTTTTGGTACTTTCTAATTATAATGGATTGAGCCTGATGAGCAATCCATTTAATTTAAAGACATCTTATTCAAGAAACAATCTGAAAGTAAATCTTCATTGAGTCCAAAAGTTCTCTCCTAACTTCCCTTAATGTTTTCAGCTGTTGATATTCACCTTTGAGTCATCTGTACATACTAAGGGATGTACAATCAATTCATTGATGTAGCCCTCTGAATTTAGGACTTACATAATAACTGAGCTCTCGTGGTACACAATATCTATCACAATTATGAACAAAGGATGAAATTAAATATGAGTGACTTGAATATGGAGAAATATGCTCCTACAGCAAATGTGTCCCCTCAGATTAGGACATGTAATAAATCTGTTCAGTTGTCTCGAAATCTTCATATTTTTGTGTTTTTCATTTCACATTGTGCTTTGATTTGGTGACACTGCCCAGTGGAATATCTGCATAAGGACTGAAAGGTTTTGTAGGCATGCTTTTTGAATAAGGTATCTCAGAGTGAAAGATTCAGTGCAAAAGTGTTCAATGAGTATAAGAGCCAGAGGTGCACTGATGTTGTCTTGTTTTTTAAATGTCTCACTTTCTTCAAACCCTCACTGTAAGACCCAAGTCTTCTATACTAAGATTACCTTTATCTGAATTTTAGTGTATATGTATATATATATACACGCACATGCACAAGGCCAGAGGAGGAAGAACATAGAATTCATTATTGAATAAACCTACAAGAAAGGTTTATTCATTTTTATTAATCATAATCTGTCAAGTGGCATGTCTGAAGTCTTCTAATTACCTTGCTGAATTAGCAGTCAAGTGGCATTATTTGTTCTTTGAATTCATGGGGTCCACTTTTATTTAAATGATTAATGATGCATATTAATCAAGAACTGAATTTCTGCAGAAAACTACCAGCTTGGGAAATAAAGCCAGAAATTAAATTAGCTCATTTGAGGTGTGATTGAACATTTTTTCCCCCTGAAAGCATGCACTTCACAGTTTCAGATAAATGAAAAGAACCTTAATATCTTTGTTTTTTGTCTGTAATGTGAAAACGTTCAAGATAAATTCAGGCTCAAAGTCTTAGGGCAACTTGTCCCACAGGTTATATATGTATTATATATTATACCTGTATGCCAGTACATGCATGAAGTAGATCAGAACATAATTAAGTGCATACTCTTTGATTTTCCTTTACAGGAAAGGGTGGGATGATGAACTTGTGCCATATGCAAGAGCAGCAGTGTTCCCCTCTGCTGGAAGGAGTCCCTCCCCATCCATGTAGGCAAAGGTTCACTTCCTTGAAAGGCAATGTGAATCCCAAGCTTTTGCCTTCTCCCGTTCACAGTCCTTTTCTCAATGTGAAATTTGCCATTGATGCAGACAACAGGGGCATGCTAAGATTGTTTGTAGGTATCAAAATACACTGATGATATCCAAACTTGTAGTTTCTGAGTTATAAGCATTTAAATCCACACGTATACATATTTCATCTCCATGGTTAGTTGCTTGTCCCTGTTTTTAACTAGCATTGACTGTCTGTAAATTAGAGTTACCAATAGTAGTAGACCATCAGAAACAGCGAACTAACTTTTCTTGACTATGTTAAGACTTTGAGTAGTCTCAGTGGTGACTGCTCCATCCCTAGAACAGATGAACTGCATAGACCATCATTACCATAGGAGACCAGGGTCAGGCTTCATCAAGAGCAGCTGACATGTAACCCTCCTATTCCTCTGGTAGCAGCAGCCTGAGTAGTATTTTTGGGTTTTTGGTATTTTCCATGAGTTCTCTTTTCACTTTTTTTCCTTAACAGCCTCTGTTCAAGACTTTTTGTATTACAAAGTTCAAGGTTGTCTGTACCTGGCTGAACCTGAAAGTTGGTTGATATCAATTTAACTGATACCACAAGATCAGATCCTGAAAACAGCTGAACAAGGAAATTGGCTTTCATGCTCCAAGTGGTGGGTTCAGCAAACCCAAAGTCCAGCTGAGTGTGATGAGGAACCTGTAGGGCTGCCAGAGGGGTTTTAACATCAACAGCAGATGGAAAAGAACTATGCCTGCTGCTGAACGGGCCTGGGGCCCTGGTCGCATTGTACAGGGGAAAGAATGAGGTACTTAATGTCTTCTTTGCCTGAAACTTTGCCACTAAGACTGGCCGTCAGGAATCCCAGGCCCCTGCCACCAAGGGAAGTCTGGAGCTAGAAAGATCTACCCTCCATGGAGGAGGTCTTGGACTAGACAATACCCACCACTCCTTGTCACCCTCAACTGTACTGTGGTTCTGTGGTTCTGCAGAAGGTGAGAAAATTTCAGTCTCCAATGTCTGGAGAAGAGCTGAAATAAAAATAATGTTGAACTTACAAATGCCTAATTGTTGAAAGCTTGTCAGTACATATTGATTTATTTTGCTAGATCTCATCTCTCCATGTCTCACACTATTTTAGTGTAGTTCTTTCAGTTTGACTGACAGTTATCACAAAATGTGAAGACATTTACCTTACTAGATCTCAAAAAATTTTAGGGGTAATATGGTCAACACAACATAACTCTTGTACAAAAAGGAGTTTCACAGTAGCGAGTATCAATCTAATAATCTCTGTTTATCTCCCGCTGTACTGAAGTTTTCAAAAGTTGGAAAGGTCCATTTTCAAAAAGCTGGAGCTCTTTTCCATCATAATAAAAGTTAAGAATATAAATTTCTGATTCACATCTTCCTTACTTACATGAGGAGCTGAATGACCCTGTATGTAGTGACAAAATAAAGGATACAAAAATAAAATAAGAGAGAGGAATAAGTCCTGCTGTGGAATGATACCCTTCCACTAGACTGCAAAAGCAAGCTGTCTTCAGACAGGTTCAGCCTGGTGACACAACTATCTTACAAGATTTACTTTCAGAATTACTTTGCTGATTCAGCACATGGCTCTTGTCTCTGGTAAAATAAGAAATAAATTCTCTATCAAGCTTTTGAAACCTCAGCTTTTCTAGAAATGGAAGCCTTTAAATGAGAAGTACATTTTAACTGGTTAGTGTAGTTAATGAATTAATGCTATTTAGGTCCTCATGTCCTAGTCAAATTCCAACTTAGATAATTAATTTCTGTCTCTAATGCTTTCAGTTCTACTGGTAAATTTATTTTCCACTTTCCAATCTTCATCAGGTAATGACATTACTACATAATCTTATCACAGTTGTTTGGTTTCAACACAGAAGGATTCAGCTTCAGGGATGGAAATTAATAGCCATTCTGTGCAGTAAATGTATCAGCTTAGAATCGCTCTGGGGCCAAAGCATACTCCACATTTGTGAGTTTCAATTGGTTTTCCACAAGGGGTACACAGGTCTCCATTCACAAATGGCAGACATACCTTTTCAGACAGTTTGTCTATCCTTAAACTCTTGAAGTTTCCCTTTCGCACTTACCTGAACAGAGGCACACACACACACACACACACACACAGGTACAAATGCTGTATCTCCCTTAAAGGTTGCCTGAAACCTCTGTATTTTCCCTTCTGATTTTTGTACAGTTTATATTTTCAAAATTGAATTTTTCTGATGACTCACTGTGAAAAGTAAATACAAAAGATCTATTTTATTTCCCTTTCATAGTTTGTGGAGGGAAATAACAATTTACTGTCTGAGAAATGGTCAAGATGAAGGTTTATGGCTTGTTCAGTGAAAATAGTCTATTTATATTTCAAAGCAGAGAATGGAAATTAAGTCAACAGGTTTTAATAAACCAAATTAAATAATTTGTACTGCATTCTTCCTCTCACAACCAATTTCCTTCAAAGGAGATTTTCTGTGTTGTTTTTATATTAACTATTCTGATTATTTCACTGAAAACCTATAGGTCTTATCAGTTCACTTGCAAAACTTCACTTGTAAAATTGCCATTTGAAACTTTATTTCTAGCTAGAAGCAGATATAAAAGCTGCTTGAAGAATGCTGACTCAAAACCGTGGCCTAGTTTACAGAGGGATGTGACTGCTTTTCATATCACATCACAAGTCACTAAAACTGAAGAATGTCAGCATGCCTCAGATGTTTTATTTGTAAAATTCCTGGGTCAGCTTTACCTCCTCACTGGTCATTTATCTGGGCATGCAGATGTTGATACCTGCCAAGCAGGTGGCTGACTACGGTGTAGGTGGCATAACTGGGCAACTTCCAACTGAACCTCAGGAGATCCTTCAGCGATGCATTTAGTAAAAATACAGGAGTAATTATCTTCACAATTCCTCTACAGCAACAAGGCTTGTTTGGAAAGAAGCATTTCCTCTCCCTCTCATTTGTAGCAGAGTGAGTCAGGGTCGATTCCGTTGCTATCAGTGACTCTGATGCTCAGTAGGGCTGGTTTGCTGTTTTCCATTGTTGGTAAATTATCCAATTTAGATCCAACTCTCTGATAATTTTAAATAGCCTTCACTTTGACCAGTTTTCAAGGTTGAATTTTAATTATTTTTAACCATAGATTTTGGATTTCAGAGTTCACTGCATTCATCATCTTATTTTTATTGTTTTATGTTTTATTGTTTTATGTTAAAATTAGGCAAATCCTGCTGTCATAATTTTTTCCTTCAAAATTATTGAACAATTGATTGGATTTTTTTTCCAAAATATAATTCAATCACTATGCAATTAAAATTTTCCACAGGAATCTTGCTAATAAATTTTGTATGAATATTTCCTAAGAATATGTAGACCTCAATGACATTTTAATACTTTAAATTTTTATTTGACACACTAAATTTAATTTTACTTTAGTCTGAATTTAATGTTTTCAGCATAAACATTCCCTTCTGTGTTGCATCAAGACCTCTTTCCCTTCTACAGCAAGTTTTTCCTTGACTACATCTTCCATGCAAAAATATGGTTTCCCTTCTGGTTTAAGAGTTTGTTTATGGTGGTTAGAGGGTATGACTGAATCTGTAACACTAAATTACATAGGAAACACACTGACATGAATGATCTTTAGCTGACTTAAAAGGAAACTTTCCAACATTTTTCCAAATACTTCTGTTTCTCTTTGTGTCTGAGAAAACATTAAATAATGTGGAAAATAAATGTTTTATCGCTCATTATTTCTTTTGGCAAAAATTGTAAATTGCAACTTTTTGTTTGAGTTTGGATGCATTTCCACATAAACCACACAGAATCAATGGATAATTCTCCAAAGTGACAAAAAACAAATGTGCATTCCTCATTTCCCAGGCTAACAATTATTTCCTTGTTGGTTTCAAATGCTTAAATAACATATCAGTGTCCTTGTCTAGTACATTTGACTGCAAGAAGTGATGATTTTTTTGGACAATGCGGTTCTATAACAAAACAAACAAGTTAAGTTTTCTGTGTATGCCTTAAGTCTGAATTCTTCAATGACAAGTAGATCAGTGAGTCAATGATCATGAATGTGCCTGATAAGAAAAGGAAGCTCAGAAAATTTTAAGTCATTGGAAAGTTGAGCTTGGCAGACATGTAGATGCTGACTACAAAGACAGATGCTCACTGTCTCACTAAATATGGGTATTGTGTATTGAACATGAAAAAAGAGAGACTTTATACTTTCTATAACAATAATGAATATACTAAAGTGCTTACTGAGTGATAAAAATTAATTTTATTGGGAAACTAAGATTCGTCTTTTGAAGAAGCGAAAGAGCTACTGTCATTTGCAATTTTGACAGACCTCAGAGTAAATTTATCTTTGAATTTTTGTGTGGTTAATTCACATGTGGCACAGGAACCTGTAATTTCCCATCGAGTTTGAGTATTAAAAAGGAAAGACCTACCACATTGGTCTTAAAACCATTACCGAAAGCTAAGAAGGTTTATTCTGCTATTAATAAAAAATGTGCAAATGACAAGTTGGATTATAAGCTGTTCGTGTTTTCCCTGCTTGCAGATAATTTTACTGCTAAATGGAGGAAGGGGAGTGGGATTTTTACACGTAAAACACAGTTGCCTAAGTTAAAAACAATGCTCTTCATGTAACCTTTATAATCGCTGAAGACAATTTAAGTGCTCTGAATTTTATTTTGGACAATGCTGACTGTACTTTTATGTATGTCTGGCTTGGTGAATATATGTACAATACATTTATGATATAACTATATGCACACAAAATATATTTATGTGCATATAGGATGTCTATACACATATATAAGTATGTAGGTATCTACATATACATAACGTATGAATATACACACATAAGGGCTTGGATAATTCCAACCTGTATGTAGTGCGGAGATTTAATAATTTGATCACCTGTCCTAACAAATCCTAGCTTATTTTCTTGTTCTCACTGAGACAAACTGTAATTATGATGGACATTTTTAGGACAACATCTAGGAATAAGTCACTGGTTTGTATCTAGTGCTGCTTTGAGTCCAAACAAAAACTTTTGAAGTTTTGGTTTTCCTTGTACCTTGTACCAGCAGGGGTGAATGTGAAATATGTAATGTTCTTGTGGTGAAATCACAGAGAAATACAAATCAAGCTCAAGGCAACCACCGGTTCATCTGCTCATAGGACAGCCAGTATCTGGGTCATTCCTTGCTGCCTGACTAGTTCTTAAAAGAATTTCAACAACGAAACTCCTCAAGTCCTCCATCGATCCATACCAGTTCCTCACTACCCCATCACAGTGATGTTTTCCACTGTCTGGATTTGTGCTTGATGTTTAAATCCATTATTTCTTGTTCTGTTCACAAGTGTTGTTGAAAACAGATGTTGCCTTCTCCTTTGTAGTAGCTCTTTATACCCAAAAAATATACTTAAAAAAATCATCATTCTATTCTTCATTTTTGACATCTTTCAAATAAATTAAAAGAGTACTTTGGAAATCATCTTTTTTATATCAGAGCATTCTTGTTGGTCTCTGGGGGTCTTGTCCTAAGCAGTAAGCACCTTTATTTTTTGGGAATGAATTCCCCAAAATTCCATGTCTCTCTAACTGAAGACTTCCCAAAGCAAAATTAAAACTGAAGATTTGGGGGTTTTTGTAGATAAACTTCTTTTTTTATAAGATCAATACCTTTTTTATTCAGCTTGTTCTGTCTTCTAAGACTAGATGATTTTCAGAAATTATCTCTAACTGGTTGTTCCCATGTCCTTTATTGTGCAACTGATTTTAATGTCACACTTTCTGATTGATTTTTAGACTATTTCTTGAGTATATCAATAGTTGTCCTTTGGCATTCTAATCTTGTCCTCCAATAGGCTTATTATCCTGATCTGATGCTTTGAAATTTAAAAAATTGACAAGATAATTTTCTGTTATACCATTCATTTCATTAATGAAAGTATTGGATAGAAGTGGATGCAGTTTGATTCTGCAGAGCCCTATCTAAAAAGTTTATTTTATTATTATAGAGAATTGATATATTCTTTCTTGCATATGATTGTCTAATCTGTGTTGAGCAAATTTCAGAGGCTTTGCTGTCCTAGCTGTAAAGCTGTTGTCCTGGCTTGTCAAGGTGGTAGCAAAGCCCTACTGCTCCAGGAAATCTTCTACTTGTTTCCCATTAGCAAAATCTGATGAAGAAGGAAAGTCCATTATTTTATATGATTATTCATGAAAAATCGATCCTAGTTCTTATTTATCTATTTTTTATTTTCCAAGTTGACAGGTAGCCACTCTTTGCATCAGGTTTTTGCTGGGAAAAGAACTGAAATGTGACTAACCTAAAATTCTCATGCCACTCTGTTTTCCATGCAAAAGGAAAATATTTCTTTTCTTTGCTTGCAATTGCATTTGGATTTTGGCTTGTTTGGGTTGTTTTTGAAGTTCATTCTTCCTCCAGCAGTTCTCATGTTCCAGTTATCCTACAGTGGGGAGCAGGGCTGGCTGAGGCACGTCCAGAAGCAGCACCAAGTCCTTTTTCCCAGTGGGAAGGGGTTGCACTCAGAGATTTGACAAACCCCTAACTATCCCAATAACCTGTCAATTAATTAATATCACAATTATCTGACAATAAATTTGTCTTCCCTGTTCTACTGAAGATCTTGCTCATTTTTTTGTACTAATTAGCTGCACTAATCCTCTAGCCATAACCTGACCTTTTTAGGGAAGATTGTCTCAAAAAAGACTGTGACATTTTGTTGTTTTCAGTATCACCTGCAATTAGCTTTGTTTCACAGAGGGAGTAGGCCAACACTTGCTTCAGACTTCTTACCTTATACTGTTAATGCACTTCTAAAGCAGTCCTTGTTATTCCTGGTGTGTCTTCCTAAATGCCTCTGTTTCTGAATTTGGCGTTTTTGATTTTGTCTCTCCCAGCTTGAAATATTCCTTCACAATCCTCTCAGCAATGGGATCAGATTTCTACTGTTTGCTCCCACCTTGTGCAGAGGCCAGTAAAGAATTTGCAGCTGAAACAAGATGAACACCTATTGTGTTTCTCAATCTTTTCCTGTGCTGTGACACGTCATGCTTATGTGATTAACATGTCTTTTAAGTACCAGCCTTCCTTAACAATTTTTTCCTTTTAGAATTGCTTTTCAGATCAACAGCTCTCTGCACAGCAATTACTTAATAAATAATTACAAAGATTATTGCTTACCCAAAAGAACCAGTACCTACGCATAGTCTTCATCGCATTTTTTACTCATTAATTTTGACAGTTATAATTGCTAAGGGTAGGTATTTTGAGAATGTGCAAAAATTAAAAGTAAGAGACAAGTTCCAGAGAGACAGGCAGGCTGTTTTATGGATCACCATACACACTGTCATGCAGTTACTGTCACCAGTTGCTTTCAGCATCAGCCTTAATGAAGTAAATGGGTTTCATGTATAAATGCTACCCATCAGCACAGGAAGGATAGATTCCAGCTTACACTGAAAATATATGTAAACCCAGAACAACTTTAAGGTGAGGATTTTACCCCTTCATGGGTAAATGTGTGCTTCTATCCTTAGGTTAGTCTGCGTCTAAAGAATAACTTTCTTGAATAAGTGGAGGACAATTTACTCACTAATTAATAACTTTCTTCTCTTATTTTTAGAGTTAAATGGACCAGAAATATGGAAAAAATGCTATTTTTTTCCTTTAATTTACAAATTTCGTTTTAAGATCTTACTAGAAAATCAGCATAAAAACAGTTTGGAACAAAAGGGGTACATACAAAAACTGTTCACAAAATGACTGCATTTTGCTTTCTTAAATCCAATGGCATTTTAATTTTGTAGAGGTCACATCTATTTATTATTTTCTTTCTCTCCCTTTAAAAAAAAATGCTGAAAACCTGTTTATTGTAAATGTAAGCACCTGCTGGAGTCTGAAGTTCTCTTATCACCTGATGGTCTCCAGATACATAATAAAATAAAGATGTCTATTTTGATTTGTGGATTTAAAGACGAAGAAATAAAAGACTGAAAAACATGAAATGTACTATAAGTCAAACATTAAACTGACTAAACAAATGTGGGAAGGTAAATTTCATATCACTTATGAATGCTAGCTCCTCTTAATTAAGCAAGAGACAATGAAATGTCCTTAGTATTATCACTAGAAAATTTATGCTAAAAAGAACTATAGTCACTATTTATTCTTCAGGATGCACATGTTTATTCTTTGCTTATAATGAGGACCAAATTTCTTTGGCCTACCTAAGAAAAACTAAATGCATTTTTAAAATTCTTTTGTCAGAATTTTGTTAGAATTCTAGTTCTAAATAGGAACAGATATGAGCACATCTGAAAAATATCTTTACAGATTGTTTGTACTTAATGCAATCCTAGCTCACTTATGGACCAGGAACATATCTGTGTATCTACAAGTCTTATTTATTTAATTGTTAACATCTTACAGGAATTGAAATGAAACACTGAAATCCAGCTCAGAGCACACAGTAAGACTGGAACATGTTGAGTTAGTTATGCTCACCTGAGGTAAAAAGCCAAAGATCAACTCTCAACACATTGGTAAATTAAATTAAGACAGAGGAAATTGTACTTTGCTGATCTGAACAGAAATTTAAGCCACCTTTTGGCTTACTGAGTGCACAGGGTAGTTTAAATATACTGACTTGATTCTCCATTGCAGCTTCCATATGTGCTTTCATACTCTGAGCCGCCTCCACTCCATGCCTTCCTTCTCAGGTGAAAAACATATTGAAATAGCGAAATCTCAGTAAATAAGAGTTGATTATGAGAAGTAAACTGCACTTTTTGGGATGAATTAAGATTGTCTTGGACTAAGATTTTCTATATTTTGGGCTGCTTCTATCTCCTCTGTTCATTTACTAAGTCATCTTTTGTTTACCACTGTGGAAGAAGAGCATGAATTCTCACGCTGCTTGTGCATGACTCATGGGTGTGTTCTACTTACTGGGGGATGTCTTCTTTCTGTTCCCCCATTCTGAAAAGCAGAACAAGAAATCCTTAGGGTTGACAGTCTTTGTGTAGGAGAAAAGATCCATCTGTGTCTACTAAAATAATATTCCTAGAGTCATCAATATGATCAGCATGTCACTACTGTATTGAAATGCCAAACCATGGTGTTTGCAAGATACGGAGGATCCAGTCATCAGTTATGACTGTTGTACAGATCTTCATCCATTAAAATTTAGTTGGTTTAGTGCTGAGTCTACTTTTCAAAAGGTCAAGCCTTTCTCCTAGTGAAATTACTAGCTGTACTCATATATCAGGCATGACTGTGAGCACAAACATTAACTGAAACATTCACTCATGACTTGTCTGCACAGAACTATGGCAGAGTCCACCAGCATCCATTTATTTCTGTGTGGAAATCAGTGCTACAGAGGAATTTAGGTCACGTGTGCCCATATAATCCCATAAATTTTTTAGGCAGCAGCCATTTAATTTTGCAGTGCATCTTAATCAGGTTTTCCAGATAAACTGCACAAGAATTATGTATAGCAATTTTACTATGCAGTAATACTGAAGATTTATAGTTTATGAGCTTACTTTTATCTTGTTTCTCACAACTCACAGTTACTTATATAAAAGCACATAGATGCAACAATTTTCTGTGCAGGCCCTTAAAATAAAATTTGAGAATAATGCTATTGTTTATGTGTTTATAAGTTTTTCCTGCAAGATTCAGAAATGCTTGAGATTTCTATTGAAATCTGAAAATAACCATCATGAGAAATTTTAGAAAATATATCCTTTCTAATGGAAAAGTCATTCAGCTTTAGATGATTACTTTTATTTAACAGTTACTTTGGGACCATTTACATAATGATGTAATTCATTAAACTAGAAAAACCTCAACAGGTTTTCTTACTGAAAACCTAAAAGTAAGCATGTAACAAATAAAATTATGGAACAATACTCTTGTTCATTCATTTATTTCTTTTTTATATACATAGTCATAAATTAACACTTGCTGGGAATACATTTGGAAGTGTAAATTTTGGAGGTGCAATTGGGGGCAGAAACGTGATAGGAGACAGAAATCTGCAAAATTAGTAATGAATGATCTATGATTCCAGTTGGGATAGCTGCACTGAAGTCCAAGCAGGTATGTAAGTCAGAGGACCATGTTCATTTATTGCAGAATAGTAGAACATCTTCTCTCGAGGAAAAACAAGCATAGCTTTATTAACACACAAAAGATAAGGTCTTCTAGGTTTTTTTCTTGTTGATTGAATACAGTTAATGACTGTGGAATATGAGTTCTAGACCTTACTTTTGTTTGCAGGATGTTCCTGAAACAACTAATCACAAAAATATGAGGTTCACCTCCACTGTGAGGCACCTTTTCTAATGTAAGAATAGTTCTACCACTGGAATTCCAAGGAAAGGTCAAGTTTTGGTTGATGAGGTCTCCCTAATCTTGGAGCTGCACAACCTCTGTTAAATTTCAGTAAGGCAGCAAAGTACTCCTTGTAATCAGTCTCACAGTAGGAGGAGGAGGAAGTAAGAATCACCTTGTTACACAACTCTTGCTCATTTAACTTAACTCCTTAAGATAATTTCATTATGAAGTTCATACATATGATACTTGACTATTTTAGTCACATCTCATATGAAGGCCCCAGATGTTCACATAAGAACACATTTCATATATTAAAAAAACATTTCAGCTGTCTGACAAGTAGAGTACAATTATGCTTATTGATTCCCACAAGTCTACCAGAAAAGATTTTCATGAACAAGAAACGCTATTACTGCCGGTGCTTTATTAGAGTATGAGCCTTGCTTTAATAGAGAGATTCACCCCACTTGTAGCTGCAGACTTAATTGTCACAAAATGTGGAACTGGTTCAGCAAATTTCTTTGCTTTCCTCGAAGATAAGAAAGCAAACCAAATGTCCTTCCTCCCTCAACCATTTGCCTCCTTCTTTAAAAACGTCTAAAAGGTATTTGTCTCTATGTACCATGACAGTAAAATACAAAATTAACATTAAGTATAAAAGTATTTAATAATGAATTTGTAATTAAATTAGATTTCGTATGTCAGCAATCATATTATTTGCTAAAGGACAGCTCTTTGAATTGATGCTTAATGCTCATCTAAGGACAAAATAAGTTTAGCAGTATAATTAAATGAACAGAAATGCATAATCATAATACTATTAATATGTTAACCTTGTAAAAATATTTTAGTATTGCAGGCACCTAACAAGATAGCTATGGCAAGTTAATTAGATTTCAAGTAAGTTTCTAACCATGCTAATTCATATTTTATAAGAATATTAATTAAAAACCAACACACTATAGCTTCACTGCACTAGCTTGCTATATTTTATACCAGCTCTGACTTACAATTAAACAAAGCAACTATAAAGGACTAGAAAAGTGCCAGTAACCATTTCTTGCTAATATAGTAAAAATTATTCTGCAAATGGTTTATCTTTTATATACTTACTACATTTCGTGAAGATCTGTCCTTAGGAGTCAGTGTAACATACAAATTTTCTATGCAAACATAAATATGGAGTTGACAATGCAAATATGCATATTAGGGCAATTTTATTGCTCTCTTTTCTTTCACAGGAGAGAATTAAATTATCAAAGGCAAGAGTTATAGAAAATCATGAAATAACGAACTGATGGGTATTTTTCCATTAGGTCCATGGCACAAGTCACCAAATAAAACATTATTTTAGTCTATTAATTAATCTATCTTTTTAATCAATGATTAAATCACTCCTGATGCTGGGCTTAGCTCAGTAGCAGTGAATGTTATGCAGGTATTTCCATTCATCACTGTAGCACAGAAAAGCCTTATTTATAGCTAGATGCTATACTTACTATTATTTTATCACATTCTTAGCTGGCAAAGATGCAAGACAGTAAGGAATTTGTCACTAAAATCAAGACCATTCATTTTCTTTAGGAAAACTACAGTAGCTCAGTTACATCCTTCAAAGTGTTCATTTTGATCCATGAAACTAGAAATCCTTTGATGTAGGTCAAGTAGGATCCTCGTTCTGGACAACAGCATGAACCTGGAGAAGAGCAGAGGGCTGAGTGTCTTTTTTTATCAAAATTATCAAAGGCTCCTGGTAATTCTGCTTGTTACTCTGAGCTCCAAAGAACCTGGCCTACACGGATGCTCATTTGTTTCCCAGGTCATCATTCAGGATGTGTAAATATAAGACACCAATGCTTCTCTTTCCTGGTCTCATCCTGGGTTCTGTCAGAACCATCCCACTTCCTGAGAGGATGCTTTTACCTGAGACTTCCTTAAAAGAGGACAAGACTTTCTTCGTGACAAGACTCTCTGCAAATTCCCAGGTGAGATAGTGCATCCCATTTTTCAAATGTTGGCATTCCTTTGATTTATCTTGCAAACCAGAGTCCATGTAGCTCCTTGTTAATTTGTGAACTACAATTTAACATGCCTTGCTTGATTCCTTGTAGTATTTTTGTCCCCTGCTGTGACCTCAATGTCAGGTTGCAATTTACCTTCTATAAGCTTCAGGCTGAAATAGTAAGTTGTTGAGCTGCTCCATTTTTCCCTTCAGGGTCCTGCTTTGCTCCTGTTCGACAATCTGAGGCACAAAAACTGACTTGTTTCATTTTATGTTTGAGATCTAGCCCAGATTTTGCTCAGTTTAGCCCTAGAAGAAGTTCCTATTATCCCATGAGTCTCCTTAGTTTAGTTTCCATGAATAAGCAGAAGGACAGAAACATAATAGACCAACCTCATAAATTTATGGGGTTTTTTTAGCTTGTACCTCAATGCAGGGTTTTTTTAAGAACCAAAGGCAGCTACTGACATTATCCTTTCTCAATAAATTTCTCATACATGTAATTTTTTCATTGCTTCTCTACTTGCTATCTGTCAGGCTTTACAGTCCCTTTCTTTGTTCTCTTTGCTTCAGATGAAAAGCTACCATTAAATGAGACTATTTCTCCAGGAATGCTGTACTTATCACTCAGTAAAGAGGTCCGTTCCACACATCCCTAAAATTCATTAGATATTCTAGATACCTGTCAGTGTTCACACTCACACAGACAGCAATGCAGGGAAGAATCGGGGCACAGGAAAGTGAGGATTTCCCTTTGTTGATGCAAAAGAATCTTATTTCTCTTTACCCTACTGCTGCTGCATTATGTGCAGGACTTTGATTAATTCAGTTAATTGTTTATCTTGCTTTATAAAAGTACCTCTATTCAAAGCTTTAACTATTTACTTTTTTCATGTGCTGATTGGAAAGTAATACAGTTATAATGCAGCAATACAGTTATAATGTAATATAGTCATGAAAAAAAAGCCTGAGTGTCTTTGAGTCTTTTTATACAAGCTATATATTTTTATGTACGGTACAGGAAAGCTTGTGCAACATGGGCAATTAGTTATTCAGTTTGAAATGCCCCAGTGTTTACTCTATCACCTCTTTACAAAATTATTCAGTGGTAAATCCAATGCAAGGTTGTAAGTAGCACATGCAATTTTTTTATTCGTGTTTCTTTACGCAGAAAAGATGTCCCAAAATTTTGTTCAGAAAAATGATAATGAATCATGCCTTGGCCATTTTATTTCTTGCAGACAGGCCATGTAGAAGCATTAAAAGCTCAGCAAGATACTATATGTAGAAAAAAAATAAAAAATAAAAAAAAAATTCAAAGGAGAACATTTTACCAACAACTAGAAACATGCCTTCTAGTTTTCCCCTTAAGGTGCCTCACACCACTTATGGCTATTAAAAGGTCATCAGGTCTGTAAAGAGAGAAAATTGAAGAGTCAAAAAATTTCTGCTGAGAGTAACTTGCTCACAGAACTTTGGTTTTGTACATGACAGGAGTCCAGATCAAACACCTTTAGGGAATGTTAAAGTATCAGTAATAAAAGTCCCCTTTTATACAGGTTAATGTCCAAGGGATTATTGCCTTTCTTGACAGGCAAAAATGAGCTCTCTGGTGCCATTCTGCATCAATACCTTTTCTGTTCTCCCAGGTGCTCTGTTTGAGAGATACAAGACAATAAGCTGCATCCTCCTGAGCCCCCACTCCTTCTTTGGGCACCATGTGGTTTTTTAAATCTGCTGATAGAGTGTATCACAGTGACTAGCAAAGTTCAGAGCTGTAAAAAACAAATACTACCTCTTGAAAATGCCTGGATGGGAAAAAATATTTGCCTTTTTGACTATCATCTAATAGCAAGTGATTGTTCATAGCAGAAGCTAGGCTGTGAGCTTTTGTTATTAATCATAGGGATTTTCTCAATAAAAGCCCCTGGGAAATCCATCATCTGCATCAGCCTTTGTTCCCTCTATTCCATCATCGCAATGCTGGGATTGTGTCCACTCTAACAAAGCTTCAGCTGAAACACTGCCACCCAGCTCCAACTATAAGAGAACAATAGGATGAAGCATTTATTCTCTTGTTTTCTCATCTCTGCAACCCTTAAAGCTCAGATGGCATTCACCCTTGTATATTACTTCTCTTTGAAAAAAATACATTTCCTCTTACAGTAATAGATAGAAACACAGAATAGCAGATAGATGTCCAGCAAGAACAAATAACAGCTGAAAAGAGCAGTCAGTATCACTCACTTACGTCCAACTTACTTTTGCCAGCAGAAATTAACTGGCCTGAGGTCACAAAGTTCTACTCATAAAATTTGAAGTTTCTTCCAAAATTGAGAGTCTTTGTTTATTTCTTTGGAAATTGCTTTTAAATCACCAAGATTGTTGGTTACTGTGGTATGAATTATTGAACAAAAATATTTTATGTTGTGCATTAGTGCAAGGACTTTCCTCCTAAGCCAGAAAAGCAAGTGCATGGAAGGTTATTGGTAAAATATGCAGTAAAATACAGTGTTCTGAGAACCAAAGTGCAAGAGGGTTTGCAAGTATTAAATATGTCAAACTTTAAAGGTTTCACTACTCTTCTAGTGCTGTACTGGTTTAAATTATTTTTGAGTGGTTCCAAATGCTGATGTCCCAATGTTCGTGTATTCTGAGAGATGCATTTGGTTTTGCTTAGGCTGTAACTTTTTATCAGATCATTGTTTCGGCCTCAAAGGTAGTACTGTGATAACTTACAGACAGCATTTCTGTAGATGATATTGAGGAGAAATAGAAGTGAAAGGGAAACCTTCACATGGAGGCCAGCCTAACCCTTTGGCATCTTGAACCATCAAAGAAGTAGAGAAAAAGGCTGGCTTTTAGCAGTTCTCCTTTTTGGGTGGTTGGAGTATTTTTCTTACCAATTAGGGGGATAAAAATCCTGCAGTATTATGTCTGAAACACTGAAAAAATAAATTTCAACAACAAAACTGAGAACAGTTTGACCTAATTTATAACTTTTAAATATTGTTTTCACTGGAGTTTCTTTATTAGTATGCAAGCCAGGTTCTCTTATCATTTTTACCCTGATGCTTCTGCTTTCATAAATCATATATCAAGTTGATAAAGAGAAATTCAACACAACCCTAGGAAAATTCAACAGGTTGTCAGCTATTTCTTATTCAATAATTTATGAGAACAAGATGTCTCCATTACATAAATAATTCCTTTGCATTTCATTCAATTATGCTGTTATTTTGATGTTTGCTATTGAGAGAAAACGTGGCTTTTGAAGGGCAAAGTGGATTTTCTGGGTTGAAATATTTCTTGAACTCCAGAGATTAGTGATATGTTATTAATAATCATCTGTAACACAGAACGTCCACATGTATAAAAAAATATTCCTTATAGAGCAAGCAAGATATGATGTGAACCCACAAGCCAAACAGAATAAGTCACAAATTTTTCAAATACGTATCCCCTCCCTGGATAAATAGAATTTATTGAAACCCAAACTTGCCATTTATATTATGCATTGCAATTAGTGGCAGTGGGGCAACTCTGACTTTAATGTAAGACTAAAAATTGCCAATTAATAAAAATGAATCCCTTCCTCATTAGCTACATATTTAATCAGAGGACAGTGGCACTTCTGAAGTTGAATAAAACCTCTGCCTGGTTTTAACATCCTCCTTATTATCTCTTGAAAGGGATAGCTGATAATTTGTGTAGTCCATCCATCTAAAAACTTTGTAAATGCACTGAATTTTTTTTGGTGATTTTGTATTGATGATAAAACATGCAGTCATCAAAGATTGCATGATATATACAAGAGTAAATCTCATATAAGCTCATTGAAACAGGTCAAAATTTGTTACAGCATCTAACACTTTTTGGTAGCTAATTTTTTTGGACTGACAACCTAAATGCAGTTAAGGACAAACGTGGTTTTATGCAGCCTGCAGTGGGAATTTCACTGGTGATCCCAAAGCCTTCAGAGAAGGGCATACAATGACTTGGTCCATGCACAAAAGGGGTGAGTTGGGGAAAGTTAAAAAATCCTTTACAAGATAATGGTCATTTTGTCTGTAATCTGACGTACAGTCACTGAATTCTTCACTTTGTATTGTCCTAATGGTAATTAATCTGTGCACAGTGCTGTTTTGATGCCTTAAGTTTTAGATTTCATATTTTCCTGATTCTGTACTGCATTAGTATATAACTCTGAACTTAATATAAAGTGTTAGCAAGCTCTCCTCACAGTTTAGTTAGACAAAACAATCCTTTCCCAGCCCAAGAAACAAGGACACTGTTGCAGCTTCAGGCCCAAAAAGTGTAAGCAACAGCAAATTGAGGAGAGCAATCTGTGAGGATGGAACTTCATAACCTGAAGCTGTAATTGAACAATTAACCCCAATACGTAAATGGACCAAAACTTATAAAAGTGTGAAAACTTCTGACATACCGTCCATCTTGCATCCATCTTGGGTGGAGCCACAGCCAAGCTCTTGTATGGCCCAAGGTGTATCCTTTGAAGGTCTTTTAAATAAATACCTACTTTATTCCTTTAACACTGTCCAGCCTCTGTTCTAGGTACCATCTCAAGGCAACATTTGTACTGAATCAGTCTCTTAACTTTCTGTTGAGTTAGCATGCAAGCACAGGAAAAACTCACTAAAAGCTACTGGGGTTGGTTTCCTCTGAGCTCCTTACCAGCTGAGAAATAAGTTTCACCACTCTTTATTGATTTGGATTTTCAATAATAGCTACTTCAAGTTTGTCTTATCTATGCTGGTGAGGTCTATCTGCTGACATTTCCCAGATACTGATTCTCATTTTATATTTCTTTTGCTAAGGCTTGTGTTCTAAAGCAGAAATCTCCATATGTTCCCTTTAAATCTGTGTTCTGTTTCTTGGTGGATCATGCAGCAATGACTTTGGCATTTTGGTCCTCTAGGCGTATGACTGTCATACCATGGTGTTGCTACAGTGAGTTTTCCTGAATTACTGTAATCTCTAAATTACGATATGATCCAGTATGCAATAGGAAATACAAGAAACTATAGCTGCAATTTACCTGGGCTGCAAATATTGATAGTGAATGTGTTGTATGCACCTCAACAGCAAGAAGTTTTTTAAATGTTTAATCCAGTCTGAGGTTTGATTCTGATTTGCTTCTCAATCCAAAAGATGTGCAAGCTCTGTTAATGTCATCTGTCAGCTACTTGATGAATAAGCATCTTTCAAAAGTTTATTGTCAATAGACAAAATGAGTTGATAGCTTGCATTAGTCTGCTGCCAAATTTACTTCTTGATTCCTCTTGCAGTTTAATATATGCAGTCTTGATTTGCTCTTCTGTCATCATGGTTTTGCGTGTCTCTGTTCCACAAATTCACTACTTTTGCCAATGGTGTGTTTCTCCTTGTATGATCTTTTCAAAGCATTCCTTGGCATGTAACAGATTATACCTAATGTTTTTCTGTTTCAGCTTCTAAGTTTATCAGGTTACCAGATAACTACGATTGTATCTGCATTCCAGAACTGAGATCTCATGTTCGGATCCTATGAACAGGGCAGAGCTATTAAACTGTCACACAACTCTGTTTCGTATCACAGGTAACCACTGTTACAGCACACAAGGAGAAGCACACAAAAATATGTGTATGATGACCAAAGATACACATCATAAAAGCACATTTTATGCCCCTTTAATAGTAACATTTTGCCTACTAAGTATAGTCAGTGAAGCTGAAAGATTATTCATCATATTGTTGAACTGATATCTAGAGCGCTTTAGGTAGACATCAGTCTATCCCCCAATAACTATATGTATAGATTCATAGAATGTTAAGGGTTGGGAGGGACTTTAAAGGTCATCTAGTCCCAACAGCCCTCTGCCATAGGCAGGGACACTTCCCACTAAACTTCCCTTAGATGCTCAAAGGCCTATCCAACCTGGCCTCGAACACCACCAGGGTTGGGGCATCCACAGCTTCCCTGGACAATGTGTCCCAGTGCCTCATCACCCTCACAGTCAAGAATCTTCTCTTAGTATCCAGCCTAAATTTGCCATCTTTCAATGTGTACCCATTCCTCTTTGTCCTATCACTACAGCTCCTGATGAAGAGTCCCTCTCTAGCTTCCTGGTGGGCCTCCTTCAGATACTGGAAAGTTGCTGTGAGGTCTCCACTCAACCTCCTCTCTCCTTCAGCATGAGCAGCTCCACCTTTCTCAGCCTGTCTTTGTAAGGGAGGTGCTTCAGCCCTCTTATTAATTTTGCAGCCCTCCTCTGAAATTGCTCCAATAGCTCTGCGTTGACTGATTGTATGTACGCTATAGAGCTCTGCATTTGGTCACATGAATGCCATTTATGATTAATTTAGATTAGGGACTGGGTTGGAATTACAAGTTAGGTGACGATAGCCAGGCTCCAGTTCTCCTGACATCATTCAAGGGTTTCCCCCATGTACTGAGGACAGTTTTGGGAATCCAGTGCGGTTTGCCCTGCAACTGCTAACTACAAATAGACCATCAGCTGTACTTTATTTGTGCCCCAGATTGCACAACACCTTAAAGTTAGTTTACAGCTGATGGAGGTGTGCAGCCAATGGTTAGATCTTACGTTTGCTCAGGCTGCCAGACACCACGCATGCTGATGTGAGAGGTAACTGCCAAAGCTGAATTGTTGCCTTTACTGATGTAGATAGTAATGAACTATAATTACCATTTGGCTTTCCGTATGTTGCTAAAGAATTTGTGTAATTAACTCCATATTTAAGTATGATTCATCTATGCAAAATTAAATGTGTCTACTGGATCCAGGAGCCTTAGGATTCCTCAGGATTTCAATTGCTTTGCTAATTTGTTCAAGGTAGGGGGTTATGCTAATTTTGCATTGCTTTGGAAGACCTATTTCTTCATGATTTATTTATTCATGGTTTTCTGTTTATCATTCGAGAGTGTACTTAGAAGATAAATTTTAAAAACCACAATTAAAAAATTGAGCCAAAAAATTGTTAAATTTGCTCCAGTTTTGATACTTATAGATTTTAAAAGTCTTAAAGTTTGATATAAGTAATTTGGGTAGCTGTTCCACAATATATATTCTTTTAAAATACAAAAAATCCCCCCTCCAAAGAACAAACAAACAAACAAACAAGCAAAAAAAAAAAAACAAAAACGAAAAACCTACAACAAAACACCCCTCCAACATTTTGTAATGCTTATTTGTAACAAAATATTTAAATTGTCCCAGATTTAAATTTCAGGTTTTGATTTTCTGAAAAATTTTTAGATCTTGGAAATTCTTGCTGCATGGACAACTAATTTGACTAACAATGTCTCCATTCAATCACTGAATTGTCCTTCTTAACCCCAGTGAGGGTGAAAGAACCATGAGGTGCTCAAAAAGAGAAAAAACGTTTTCCAAAAACTGCCTAGCAAACGCTGATAAAACATGTTACTTCACGGTCTTTAACCATGTGGTTACCATATGTGCCATCTTTCCCAGATCATAATATTTCCAATTTTCCTGATTCAGTTGTTCTGAGTTGACAGAGGTGCAGCTGTCGGGTTTTACCTTGATTCGGTTCCCCTCCCCCTCATACTCATGCATCGTACCCTGGATTCAAATATAAGACCACTGTAGCTTCTCCAAAAGGCATACATAAAACATGTTGCTTAATAGCAGCATTTTTGATTTGTCTCTGTGATCATATTCCCCAGGAGGAATGAGAGTATAGCCATATATTTCCTATGTTACATGTAATCTATTGGGAACAAAAAATTACCAAAAGGACATCACTTGTTGCAGCTTAAAATAATGAATTTTTTTAGTGAGATTAGTGTACTCTTCAAACTTCATAATTGGATGCACAGTTGGAGAAAATATATTGCATGAATTTGGAGAGCTCTATAAATGTTGCAGCAGTGTTTTTTGGACTGAATATGCTATAGGACCAATGAAGATTACAAGACAGGTGAAGCAAATCCACTTCTGAAATCCACACATGCTGCTTTAGTGACAGGCCGAGATGTATAAAATCCTTGAAAAAGCTAAGTGTGGAGGTAAAATTTATGGTTCCACCAGAACCTATTCTATTTTTTTTAATGAGAAATAATGGGCAGTCCTATGACTTATGAATACTAATAAACAACTAATTTTTACCAATAAAGTAACAGATCAAAGGTTAACACATGAACAATTCTAGCTGTTGTGCAAATGATTCTTCACAGCTTTCATAAAGTAGAATAACAACTTCACCATAACAAAGATGTGGGATCCTAAATTTTCCAAGTACCCTAGGAATTAAGATAAATAAGCAAAGAACAACACTCCACAAATCCAGTATGAATTACAGAAAAATGTTCTGAGTTTATAATTTTTTTCAAGCATTCCCAAAGGTAGTGTAAATCAAGACATGTTGAAAAGGCAGCCTCAGTAAATGTGTGAGGCATTATGTGAGTAGTTTAGTAGGAATTCTGACAAATGTGGAAATACTGTCAATGTTACACTGACAAGCACTGTAAATGGTGATCAGATTGAATCACTGCAGTGTGGAGCAAATTAAATTGGGGAACTTGACGGAGACCTACCCATGTGTATATAAGGTAAATTTAACAGAAGGAACTCTTACTAAGCTGTTATCTAGACACTTGGTGAGGTCTTGCTGTAAACAAGAGGGCAGCAGATGACTGGGTTTATTTATATGAAAAGTCAGAAAGAGTGAAATTCAAATGGCTGGAGCAAGGGCAAACAATGTACCTCTATTAGCAGAAGCTGCTAGTAGAAAATTTTATGGAAAGTCTTTTTCTTTATTGCATCTCATTCTGTGAGATGAGCCACTTTTAAGGATTAATACTGTTAGTCCCACACAGTATTGCAAATAGTTGTGAGATTAATATGATAACATTGCCTAAAGGTGTTTGGTTAGACTCTGAGAAAAGTGTTGCCAGGTACATCTACCCTGAAATGCAGGCACCTCTGTCATAAGAAAAAACTGAATGTGTTATCCTAGTTGGCATGGGTGACCATTTCTCTCTGCCCACTGAAGCTTTTGCCATCTCAGACACTCTTGGGCAAATGACACACGTACTGGCATTTGTAGTTTTACTGTCTGAGATTTGCAAGTGGGTCCATAACTTGTTTCTGCTAGGAGGGTCGACCCAAAATGTGCACGAGTCACATCTTGCATCATCTCTGCTGTTTGTAAGCTGTATTTGCTATCCTTGATAGGCATTGCATCATTTTCCAGAGCTGAGTAGCATTTGAGACATCAAATTGCATTGACTTTCTTGATATTTTGCTTTTTCCTTTTCTGTCAGAAGCTCCTGATGATTCTGATATCAGTGTCCAGCAGTGCAGCACTTCTTTTGACTGAAGCTAAGTACCAGGGGTACGTGCCATCTTGGCACATATTTGAACTGAATGTTTTATTCGAATCTGATTCAAAAACCTGTATCAGTTGCCATTTTCTGAAGCTGCAATATTAAAAATCTGTACTTCATTTCAAATTGCTTGAATCCACTGAAAAATTTTCACTGTTATGTAAAGACTGTCACTTTGGGAAAAGTTAATATGCATACATTAGGTTTTGGGGTTTTTTTT
>VWZS01009588.1:817-68994 GCA_013397075.1 Rhabdornis inornatus
AAAACAAAACAAAACAAAAAAAAAAAAAAACAAAACCAAAAAAATTTAAAAAAACCCAAAAAACCAACCAAACAAAAAAATTTAAAAAAAAAACAAAACAAACAAAAAAAAAACAAACAAACAAAAACAAACAAACAAACAAAAAAAAAACAAAACAAAAAAAACCCACCAAAATTCCTGAGTCAAATAGTCATGAAGTAGTGAAAAAACACTTAGTAAAGAAACTAAGCCATCACCTAAAGTGAAGCTAATTGGCCCAGATGGACTGGTTTTCATGAGACTGATCAAGCTGTGTCGAAGTCTTAGACTGTTCTACTGTTGTAGAACTCAAGTTGACCTTTGGACATATCTGATCCAAATGATCATTCATTTGTACAGAATTTCAAATGACATACCAGCACATTTTTTCTTCAGTGACTACCCTATGTTGTAAAAGGAAATGATGCTGCACTGATCTGTAGCAATCTGTGCAAAATTTCTTTGGTAAGCAACTATTTCAACTGTGGCAATAAAGCTTCCAACTTAATTCAAAACTGAGGTTTATACTGCTGTCATTGGTTTGTGTGTGTGTGATGCATGTGTGCTTCTGTGCACACCTAAAGGAATGGAGTAAATTCCTGTAAGGAATATGTAGCTTTCTAAAGAGGGATGCAGGGGTAAATATGGAGTTATATCAAATTTGTTTATTTATTTATTTTTCTTACAAGGAAACCTTTTATTAGCATACTAATTCTGTAAAAAGAGAAAAATATTTTCATTGAATGCTTAAGTCACTTTATCCCTGTGGTGTATGCAATGATAATAAAGTAATACTAAATAGGCTGGTAGGTGCAAACACATTTTCAATAGGTAAGCCAGATTTTTAAAATATCTCTGCCACATAAATAACTGAAAAATAGGTCATGCATAACAATTTAAGAGGTTGTGGCAACTAATCCTCACACAGCCACAGAATCAGTTCTTTGCATTGGGATGGCAAAAAGAATTGGAAGTGCAAAAGCAAAAACACTCATGTGTCAAGATAAAAATGGTTTAATAAATTCCTTTGCTTGCATCTGTGCAAGCAAAGGAATATAAGGATTTAAGTCATCACTTCCCATGGGCAGGCAGATGTTCAGCAATCTCTAGGAAAGCAGGGCTTCATCACATGCAGCGGTGACTTGGTAAGACAATTGTCATAAATCTGAATGTCCTCCCTTCCTATTCTTTCCCCAGGTTTTATTGCCAGCAACCACAATGAATGGCATTGGATATCACCTGGGATGGGGGATGAGCTGTCCCAGCTATGTCTCCACACAGTCTGTTTTCCACCCCTAACTAGTTACTGGTGGGAAGTTTGAGATAGAAAAAAGGCCTTGATGCTGAGTAAGCATTGCTTAGCAATACCTAAAACATATCTGGATTCTTCAATCCTGTTGTTATCCCAGATTCAAAACTTAGCTCCATACTATCACAAAAATTAACTTGGCCACAGACAAAACTGAGACTAAAGTTAGTTTTATGGATTTATTTCTATTTTACCAGTTTCTGACTAAATTTTTAAATTAAAACATTGGTGTAAACCCCCAGCACCCAGCACTAGAAACTAAGTTAGATACCTTCTTGGAAGAGGAGGAGTAGTTCTGCGGTTTTTCTTCTGTGGAAAGAAAGAAAAATAGAAAAGTAAAAGATAATCACTCTATCTAATAGAGTTGAAACTCAGTGACAGTTGAAAACTTTCTAACTTCATTGTTGTAGTGGACAGAGGAAAACAAGAATTCATGAGGGTGATTCATGCTGTCATCAGAGAAGTGTCATAGAGGATGAATCATCTGCCCTGAGTTCTCATCATAATCAGTATGGGGATAAAAAGAAGCATCCATAAACAATTTATCATTGTAACCTTAAGGTAAGTACCTGAGATAGCTGAGGTAACTTCTGCTCTGACAGAGATTATATCCCTTCATTGTTTGTTAGTGCACCTAAAACAATGAGGTAAGTTTTAGACACCTGGCATTCTGTTGCTGAAGCGACATATACCCCACTAACTGCTTTTATTACCAAGAGAAACACCCTATTTTAACAGTTACAAAATTACAGAATCACAGAATGAGCTGGGTTAGAAAAGACCTTTGAGATCAAGCCCCACCTGTGACCTAACCTAACACCTCCTCATCAACTAAACCATGGCACTGAGTGCCACATCCAGTCTTTTTATAAAAGCATCCAGGGATGGTGACTCCACCACCTTCCTGGGTAGATGATTCCAGTGCCCAGTCACTCTTTCAGTAAAGAATTTTTTTCTGACATCTAACCTAAACTTCCCCTGACACAGCTTAAGACCTCTGGTTCTGTTAGTTGCTGCCTGGTGAAAGAGACCAACCCCTCCTGACTACAACTACCTTTCAGGGAGTTGTAGAGAGGGATAAGGTCACCCCTGAGTCTCCTTTTCTTCAGGCTAAACACCCCCAGCTCCCTCAGTCGTTCCTCACAGGGTTTGTGTTCCAAGCCCCTCACCAGCCTTGTTTTCTCCTCTGGACATGCTCAAGCGTCTCAATGTCCTTCCTAAACTGAGGGGACAGAACTGGACACAGCACTCAAGATGTGGCCTCACCAGTGCTGAGTACAGGGGGAGAATGATCTCCCTGCTCCTGCTGGCCATACTATTCCTGATGCAGGCCAGGATGCCATTGGCCTTTTTGGCCACCAGGGCTCACTGCTGGCTCATGTTCAGTCAGCTGCTGACCAGTACCCCCAGGTCCCTTTCTGCCTGGGCACTGTCCAGCCACACTGTCCCCAGCCTATAACACTGATGGGGCTTATTGTGGCTAAAATGCAGGACCCAGGACTTGGACTTATTAAACTTCATGTGGTGGGGCTTGGCCCATCTATCCAGCCTGTTTAGGTTTTACAGAGCCCTCCTACCTTCCAACAGATTGACACATGCTCCCAGCATGGTGTCATCTGCAAATTTACTGATGATAGACTCAATACCCTCGTTCAGATCTTCAATAAAGCTTTAAAACAGGACTAGCCCGAACACAGATCCCTGGGGGACACCACTACTGACCGGCTGTCAACTGGATGCAGCACCATTCACCATCAAAATATAATTTATTTTAAAGTATGTTAAAGTATAATACATTGTAATGTCTATTTCTTTGTTTTATTTATCTGCCATAGTTCATATAACTCTGTGTTCAAAGAGGGTATGTTTTTTTGTATACTCACCTGGAGAAGTACCACCTTTATCTCCATTCTGGTATTGTCTTGTCTTGTCTTGTCTTGTCTTGTCTTGTCTTGTCTTGTCTTGTCTTGGGGAATATCTTAATTCCTGAGTAATTATCATGTTACTGCAATCCTTTCAATTCTTACTCCAGCCTCTAAGAGACTACAGGTCATATCCTGCTGCTTTCTGTGCTATAATGCTTCATTTCATTCTCCATATTGCATTGAATACAAATCTGTCTTCAGAATACAGGTGTAAAAGCTTATTCACAAATATCAGTATTATACTGAGAATTCACCCTGGCCAACTTGCAGTGGTAACTGCATTCTCACAATGCCATGGGATCTGCTATTTGGTGAAGAATGGGCTGCCACTGGAATGCTTTCCTCTGCAGGCCAGGCATACCAGGAATCACCTGAGCTTTATGGTACCCAGTCACTTGGGAATGTTCAGTCAGTATAAAGGAACATAAAATTATCAAAGAAAAAAGCAACACCTTGACTAGTGACCTCATCTATTTTACTGCAAAGAGCATTCCCATTCTTATTGTACCAGATTATTTTATGCACATACAGTCGTTTAAATGCTTCCTTTAAAAGATTTCATTTGTCTTTACTTACAGTATCTAGATCCTTTGTAAATGAAGACATTTACTTTCCTACTTATTTCATTAATACCAGATAAAAGATTTGCTGTTCATGTATTTGTAGAGAGCTTGTCATTTTACATTATGACATAACATGACATTTTGCCTCCATGGTACTTTTTGATAATGTCAAATAAAAGTACAAAAGACTGGAATTTGTAGTAAGACATTTTTTGTCTCTCACCCTAAAGGCATGGAACCATTCAAACACACAAAATATTTGTGAGAAAACATATTAAATAGGGTTAATTGACATCTGCAAACAATAAAAGGAAACTACAAAAGATACTTTTCTTCAAAGTGAAGCAGAAGGTTTACCTTTTAGTTACAGTTTTTGCATGATGATGTGTTATCTTGTCATCTTGATCATCAGAAGCCAAGGTATGCTCACGAAAGAAGCCAATCAGTAAAAAAACCCAATGTAATCAAATTAATTATTCATGAAAAGCAGTATGCTGAACAAAATATCTTTTATAGTAATATATATGTAAAGAGAATGTACTGTCTTTGTACTAAACCAAAACATGAAAAATAGTACAAAGAAGACTCTTTAACAAAACATAATTGAGGATAAACCTGTCACATTAAAGCATGTTCTTGGCAAGAAGGTTATGTACAAAACCTTTCTGTGATTAATCTAAAAGTTTAAGCTGAAAAAGTACCGGATAATTGCTTATTATGATGAGCTTCTTACAAAATCTTAAGGGAGAATATAATTTGCACAAACATATGCTCATTTTTAGATTGCTTAATATTTCTTACGGGAAAATGGTTAGAACATTAATGAATAATAACAACAGATAATTTCATTATAGTTAACACAGTTACAAGCTTTTTTTGGTTGGTATCTGAAATGTTAGTTGCCACAATATATGAAAAGAAGTTATTTAGAAAAGCTTTTGTCTCACATGTTTTATTGAATCTAGGAAAAACATACATTATGAATCCTCAGATTGATTTCTGTCTTTTAAAATTCACATTTATCCAGGGAAAATAAATGTGTTTTATAATGATAAAGTAATTGAATGTCATATGGTTTTCCTATTAGCATAAGTTAATAAAATGTATTAAATAAAGCTTAAAGTTTTGCATAATTTAATAAGTTGTAAATATTTAGAAGTGAAAGACAAGAGATAGAAAACAACATTCCTTGAAGTTACAAGAATATGAAATGTAGGCGTAATCCTTGTGTTAGTTGGAAAAATGCTTTCTCCTACCTGATTGTATTTTCTACCATTTTCTGGTTATTTTAACTAAGAAAGAAAGCATTTGAAAACAGTCTCTTGAAGCAGGTCATGTCAGACTGGATCATCAACATATATTTCTGTATTGTCTTATAGTAAAAGGTAGCCTGTAAACCATTTGATAACCGATACATGGGATCAGTTGTTTTTTTCTTTGATGTGGCAGCAATTTTTTCATCAAGTAAATGCTGGCCTTTAAATGTTTCTCATAGGACAAGAGGACAAGATATCAATAGCAAAAATTCTATATGAATGGTCAACCCTTTTTTTAACCTTTTACTTAGAAGTAGCAGGGACTATACGCTATTTTAAAAATTCTTTCTCTTTCATAGATTTAAAAGGTATTGTTAGCACAAATACATTTCCAATCAGTTAGAGATTGGATTGATTCAGTCTAGTTTTGACATTTCTTCTAAGCCTGAATAATTTGTATTCACCAGAGCAAGAACAGACCAAAGCTCTGAAGGTATTAGTAGGATTTACAAGAAAACTAGGTTTTCACTCACTTGAAGGTCTAGGTTCTTTGGAATATTGTCTTACAGGCTTTTGTTTAGAAATCTCTCTTGAGATGTGAGACAGAAGACAACCTCACTGTACCTAAATTTAGGTGCTTTCCAGTGGTCTGTCTAGAACAACATGCAGTCTTCAGTGAAAGCATCTTAGTGTCAGTTGCTATTGTCGCTGTTGCTGTTGTTTGCCTTGCTGTAATCAGGGTTGTGGTTATTGCTGTTATAATTTCTGCTATTATTATTATTGTTATAGGGGACCATCACTGTTGAACTTATATTCTCTCTTTATTTTTTGAGAAAGTATTACATTTTGTAAATATTACCGTTTCCAGAATATATTTAATTGAAAAAATACAAAGTTAAATAAAGTGTTGAATCAACTTATTTTCTTGTTGAAATGCACCTCACGATACTCTTGGCAAACTTCAATATTCAGGTGCTCTAGTATTAAGACTGATACACCAGTGAGAGAAAAAAAAATAATTTAGTGTTATAAATTCTCCAAAAATTCTGCAGAAGATTCAGACAATAAATGACCCTGTGTGAGCATGAGTACCAAAATGACAGCCCTATTTTGTTTTAATCTAATCGCCAATCTTCTTTACTCACTTAAAGAGGCTTCTAAATAATAAAATTCACAACATTTTTCTGTATCATAGCCTAACGTGTAACCACTTAACATGACTCAGTAAATATGCCAAAGTTTCTACACTCTTTTATCTGACTACTTTCCAGCAAAATCATAAAACAGTACCAAAGCTTCAGAGTAAGAACTTTATTTGTAAATTTCTTTTTTTTTTCTTTTTTTTTTTTTTTTAACAATACTATGTGTCAGATAAAAATATCAAATGAAGTGCATGGACCATGATATTTATGTTACAAGTGGGGGATGTGTATACCACTATGGACTTGTGTAGGGAACACAACGGGTGAATTAATTTTTGTAGGTAACAATGGTCTGGCATCATTTCCATTCATATCCATTTATGCCTCCTTGTACTGTTGTGCATGCTAGATGGAAAACAGTAACTAGGGATGGTATTGTCTGCATGGTTTAAAAAGTCATGTACATCAAATGCATTTTAGAATTGTGTATATGTCACACCCCTTTTAGATCAATGGATTATTGCTAGACTTTAAGTATTGAAACTATATTTTATTTATTTCAAAATATTAGCAAATAAGTCATATTACAATTTACTCTGTCTTTGGTCATAGAGTTTATGGCTCCCAAATCTACTAGTTACACTATTCATTACTGTTGCCTTCTTAGTCCATTTTTACTTTTTTTTGTGTGTACATTCTGTTTCTGTATACAATAACACTTTTCTAAAAATGTAGCAAAATACAGCTGTGGACTGTGGACATCTGATTTTATTGTCTTCTATTATTTCAATAATTTATCACTGTTGCTTTATTCATTGGTTAAAATTCAATCTTGATGAGGCAAAAACTATCCTAGGGCTGTTAACGCAGTATTTTAGGAAAGTAGTAATCTATTAAATCCCAAATCTCTCAACTTTGTCTCCATTCTACAAGCCACAAAGAATTCCCCATTAATACCAGGGTTGTTAAAACAGGCTGATATCATATATTCCAGAAGCATAATCTTGTTAACCTAACTTGTCCTCCTTATTTCTTCAAACAAGTTTTTATTTATCTTTCTCTTTCCTCTGCATGGAGGGTCACTGTACAGTGTACCTGTCGTATTATAATTTCAATATTCTTATTCATAAGCTGTCTTACTTCCCAAAGATATCAATTCATTTCTTCATGTGCTTCATTTTCCTAACTTGTAGGAATACAATAAAACTCACAATATGTCTTGGAAAACTTTCTGCCGTAAGAGAACTAAAGAGTATGAGGTGATTATACAGGATTTAGATTTTTTTTTCCCAAACAGTAAAGCCTTCAGAATGATCTTAGAAATCACATGGTAAAATGTTTAGCTTTTAGATTAGAGTCAAATACTTATTTTTATTTTTCTGGACACTGATACTTGGGTTTCCGTCATGCTGAATCTTCATGCTGCAGTGTTCAGGATGCATGTCTTACACCAGTCCAGAGGAGGCAATTTCTCCTAAGGGCGCTCTCCAACTTGTGAACAGAGCAGAGATCTAACCCCACAAACCCACAGAAGCCCACAGATACAACTGCCTTGAACACTCCTAAGACAAAAAATCGACTTTCAAATGTAATGATTCTATTTTGCAGGTGATTTGAGAGCAGGGGGTGGGGGGGTGTTGGAGTCAGTAAGTCAGGAGTTTCTCTGAGTTCTTCAGAGAGAAATCAGAGTGCAGGGATTGAATTAAAGCCTTTGGATGGATTGAAGTATGTTAAGCCACTCACACACAAAGCAGAGGTGAAAGTTTAGGTTTTAGCATGAGTGAACAAGTAAGTAAGTAGATGGAATGGGTAAGTGAGTAGATGGAGTGAGTAAATAAGTAAGTAGAATAAGTTTTAAGTGCTTTTAGTAAGTAAAAGGTCTTAGATGCCAGTGTAGTAGTACCTGTTCTAGTGAAGGTTGAAAAACATAGTCCCAGATACTAGTGTTTCCATGGAGGCTCCAAGAACCTAGTTTCAGACAGAATAGAGTTAAAGTTAAGAGTATTGCTTACATTTTTCAGTTACAAAAGACAGGCCATGAACGTAGTCTATACGTAGCCTGGCGTGCTAAGAAGCTGGAATTCTAACAGGTTAAGAAGTGGTGGTCCGAGTTTCTGTCTTAGCTTGTTGGGAAGTTTCTATACAAGAACACACATTAGGGAGAGCTGGTGCAATTTGCCATTGCTCTATGCCATTGCATTTTGCCATTGTTTTTGCCATTGCTTTGCTTTGCTTTTGCCTTTGAGACTGATGTGCTTCTGCAATAAACAACTTTATAGCAACTATTAGCCACTTAGCTCATGAAGAAAAACAACCCGACAAGTTGGGTGCCTGAGAGCACCCGGAAGTATTAACCTCACAGGAGGGCTCTGTTTGCTTTTCCTGTTGTTTTTTTTTCCTTGTGTAGATGATAATACTTGCAAACAGATTAGCCAGTGTTACAAAAGTTTTTAGTAAAATAGCATTTTGACAAAAATTGATAGCTGGTTTTGACCTCTAATGCAATAAATTACAAGACAGGCACACACAGAAAAGAGATTCAGTTCAAATATTTTTTGTCACTATTCCATCAGAAAACTGCAGCTATTTCTATATCTTCGCTTAGTACCTAAGGACTCATTTTGTTTTACAGCTCCTCTGAGAATGCCAGTTTGTAACCTTTCCAGATACAGCAAATGAAGCACAGCTGAAAATGAATTAGAGTAGGAACAGACTACAGCGAAAAGGGACTTTGCCTATAATCCTTCAGCTATCTCGTCACAGAATCATAGAATACCAGATTGGAAGAGACCTCAATGATCCTCTGGTCCAACCATCTTTTATTCTGACCTCTCTTTATTTTCAATCACCTCTAAAATGGCAAAGGAAAAGGGTCAAATCCTGCCTCTGTATTATATACACTTCTCACGGTAATTTATCTGAAGGCAGAACTAAGGCTCAACTTTCTTACAGTAGAATCTATTAACATTTAATATAGGACATCTCCCTTTCTCCTCAGGTCTTCTCAAATTTAATAAAAATCAGTTTTTTTAAAAATGTCAAATCTTATCTTCTATCTTTTCACATGAATGTACTTTTTTCCCTATCTTAGGATGTTATTTTCATTGTTCATTTCTAACTTCTGCGTACTGATCATCTTTTCCTTCACTTTCTTCACTTTCTAGTCTGTTTTGCCTTTCTTGTTTTCTTTCCAGCTGTCCTAGAAGTCCGCAGTACAACAGCCAAATCTCCTCCTTCTGGTATCTGAACTGTCTAAATTTCCCTGCTAGTTACATGTTAATTTTAATTGACAAAATTTTAGCTGCCCAGGACACAAAACTTACTAAGCAGTCATGCTTAAGTGTTAAAGCACTTATATTATGCTGGCCTTTTCCTAACTCTAATATATAATTAAATTATTTCATGTATTAAAAAAAAAAAATCAAACAAAATATATTTTTAATAGTTCATGTTTTAAAGAATGGATCAAAGTGAAATTTTAAATATATGTTATCCTACTCTCAATAAGTTCCTTATATTTGTACCTCCTCAGCTCTTACAGAATCACTAATTGCTCAATAAAATAATAAGAAATTAGTCAATACATTGTACATTCCACAAAAGTAAGGTTTATATAACATTCCATATTTCTTTTTAAGGCATTTTATTTGTCTCGTATGTGTGTACATACATAATTTTTTGCTGCAAATGAGATTTTCTATCTATCTGAAGAAAGCAGGTAAAGAAGTCTCAGATTTCTGAGGTTTCTGGTATGGTAACTTCAGAGATGCATTTCTTCTGTCAGTAGACACCAGCAATTGCTGCAACTGATGTTTGATCCATTACACCACTTTGATTTCTCAGACAATGGATAATTAGCTAGATTTTTCTGCTGGATGATTACTTCTATCTTTTGAGGAATCTCATGCTATAATGGACAAAATGTCATGAATAATGATCTATTATGTTGGTGAAAGCCACATCACTAAAAAGTATATTGCTCTTTGCTTTGAAGAAGGAAAGTCTTTTATGCATTAGTGGTTTCAGTTCTGCTTCATCTCTTGCTTTAGAGAGAATGTTAACACTACCTAGAAAATTAAAAACTGAAGATAAATCTATATAAAGCTCATCTGATATCTGAAGAAGAAGCTGAAATAAAAGGACTGCTGCAATTTTAAAAATCCTCAGTATGCTCAGACAAAGTTTGTTCTTTAATCATGCATGAAGATTTTTTGCCTCTAAATGGCTTGTTATAATATTATAATTGTATTAGGTGACTCACATTTATGAAATTACTTTAGGATATTGCATTATAGTTCCAAGGATGTATTTTTACTAAGTGCTGCCTATTGAGTTTATTCATATTATCCCGTAGATACGGATGAGGCTCTTTTATTTTCTATGTGAGATGTTTAAGATACAGAAACAGACTCTTTCACCATGTGCTCTGCATCAAGTACACTGCACAGCATCCCCTGGATTACTGCGTGTTTTGCACAGAGAACAGAAAAGGTGGAATACTCTCAGTTTCTTCTGAACTAGCAAGACAACAGCAATATACTTGTGTTCATAAAAGTTTGCACAAAGGTTGGTACCATTGAGCAAACAGCAAATGAAGCCAAGGCTATGACAATTATTAGGTTTTCACTCTGTTACAAGAGTTCTTGTCACCATGTGGTACATGCCTTATACTTTGAGCTGCTTTCAAACTTGAAGACCCAGGGGAAAGACAGAGTGAGAGAGAGAGGTTTAGTACTGGAAATATAAGCCATTGAAACTCCTTTTGACTTTCTCATCATTCTTTGACAATTTTTGTTCATTTTGATGCACTACAGCACCTATAAGGATTACAGGGATTCTGTAAAGGAGTTTGTGCGTGATCGTGTTGGCTTCGGTTGAGCTAGACTTAATTTTCTTCACAGTGACCAGTATGGGGTTGTGTTTTGGATTTGTGCTGAGCACAGGGTTGATAACACAGAGATGTTTTTGTTATGCTTGAGCAGTGTTTTTACAGAACCAAGGCCTTTTCTGCTTTGAATATTCTCACACTGGTGAGGAGCCTGGGGCTGCATGGAAACTTGTGAGGAGACATGGCCAGAACAGCTACCTCCAAGTGACCAAAGGGATATTCCAGACTATGTGACATCGTGCTCATCTGTTATGTGTGAGGGGAGAAGAAGCAAGGGCAAGGGGTTTGGAGTTATGTGATTTGTCTTCCCAAATCACCATTAATTGCCCCTGTTCTCTTGTAGATGGCTGAACACCTTCCTGCCCATGGAAAGCATTGAATTAATTCCTTGTTTTGATTTTCTTGTGTATGACTTCTGCTTCAACTATTCAACTGTCTCTCAGCACACAAGTTATCTATCTTTTACCCTTCTGATTCTGTCCCTGATCCTATTGGTGAGGGAGTAAATGAGCAGCTTCATGGGGCTTGGCTCTGGCTGGGGTTAAACTGTGTTGGTGAAATACAGGTAGTGAGATCCTATCTAATAACACAGGTCCTAGGTATATTTGTTCTTCTATGTTCATAAGGATTTCATAGAAGATGAGAAAAAAAGGGTTTCTGACTACATCTTGATGACTGATCCACTTTGGCTGACTATTCTACAGGAGCATAGGTGCACCCAAAGGATGATTCTCTTAGGAGCCATTTCCTAAATTAAATGAAAGATACCAAAACGGTGAGTGGTAGTTCATTGCTGGATAATATCACAAGATAATCCATACACAAACCTGGACAATTTCAAAGTTAATATTTTCAGGATGCTTCTCTGGCCACCATGGTGAATAGGAGCAGGTCAGACAGGGAGCACCAGCAGGGACAGTCGCAGCATCAGACATCTCCTGGGGACAGACCGCAGACCCGCAGGTGGTTCTGGCTTAGTGGGGTCTGTGATCAGGCAGGGCAGGGCTGTGGGGAGCTGGACCTGTCCTGGTGCAGTGTTTCTGGGGCGAGGCCTGATGGCCCTGGACAGCTGACAAAGGGTCCTGGGGCATGGACAGAGTGGGGAGACCCTCAAGTGGAGGGAAAGGGGGGGGGGGTGAGTGGTGGGCAGAGAGAGGAAAGCCCTCAGGACTCTGTCAAAATTGTGGACACAGAGCTATCTTGCCAAAATGGAAAAGGTTTCAGTGTTCAGCAAATTTTGTTTAGTGAGCCATCACTAATGTATTGACAAAATTACCTAAATAAAAATGCAAACTAGCAGAATAAGTGTGGCATAAATAAAGCAGCAAGATATTTGGTGTTTAGCCCAGTGAGGATGGAGAAAAACTGCGCCTCAGCTGGCATGATTCTTCTTTTGCACCATGAACAGAAGTGTTGTCATTGCTCGTGAATGCCAAACAGACAGGTGGCCAAAAAGTTATCTACTACAACCCATGACATGAATGTAAATCATAAAAGGAGCTTGTGTATGGCAATGTCTCAAATTAAAGAAATCATATTGTCTGAGACTCACTCCAGTATCTTTCTTTCATGCTGACAATGTACAGGTTGCCACATGCCTGCCTTCTCTCTTCTGTCTCTTCACAGTTCTGTACATATCCAGCCCCCAAATGTCTTTTTGTATACTACACCCTGATTAAGACCCTAAGCATGCTATATACAGGCAAAATCCCTGAATTACTGGCATGCCATAGAGATTACTCCAAAAGAGCAAAGTATTTATTTTCTCCAAGCTTCCTGTATTCAGAAATGTTTGACTATCATTCTTTCTTTTTTTCTTAGATTTATTGTCCCATTTAATGATTAACAAATAAATTTTTTATTTCAGTGAAAAGGAGAATTAAGAAGTACTCTGATGCTACAACTGAGATATTTAATTATGTATGAGTGTTTTGTGGCCTAATGCTTCTAACTTAACTCTTTTAATGGTTCCAGGTTTTGCATTCTTTAGTCTTCGTGTCTTATATACTCATATAGTGGAGAATGTCCTTTGCTGAGTACTTTCTTTACCAAGCAATGTCTTCAGATGATGTTCAGTAAAAGCATGCTCTCTTTTTTAGTGATTATATCCTTCAGGTAAAAAAAAAAATTGAAATAAAGAGATTGTATATTTGGGAGTATTTTTTCATTTTTCATTGTTCTATGTTTCTCATTCTTTGGGTTCCAGATAGATAAATAAAAATATTTTGAATGCTGAAATGTAGCCTCAGATATTTTTTCCTGACTGGAGATTAAAAGTGATGTCCAGAATATGAAAAGAGCTTTTTCTTTTATTTCTGTTTTTATTTTTTTTTTTATTTTTTTTTTAAATATAGTTTTAATAATGCTTCTTTCTCTTTCTTGGTATTTTCCTTCCTAATTTGAAAACAACTGCACTTTCAGGCCCATTCCACATTATCCTAGAACCCATGGATTGGTGCGTGATGCTTTTTCAGATAACCATCAGTGCTAATTTAAAACTTGAGTGCCCAGTGAAGTACGCGTGTTGTAGCTCAGCAAGCTGAGCAACTGAATACTGAGCAGATTTAACAACAAGGACTCTTTCTGTAGCCACCGAACTTTTTTTATTTTGTTTCTTGTTTGTACATTTTCAAAGTGGCAAACAAGTATTTTAGTAGTTCATTACCCTTTGACTTTAAAGGGAGTAACAAAGCCAAAATTCATTGCACAGATTAAAAGCATAGTTCTTGTTGGGAGGTATTGTATGGCAAACAATTGAACACAATCCAGATTGCATACAATGCAACTCTACATAATTATAGATAAGTAGAAAAACTGCAGATAAAAATTGAGACAATAAACTAATATGATAACAGAGAAACTAATATGATAACAGAGAGCAAATATGTTTTTAAAATGCATTTTCATTCAGTGAAAAATATTATTTCATTGACTTCAGCAGACCTGTGACAAATTAAAGGATATGACCCATAGATTCATAAGTCTGGAGACCCTTCTTATTCACTAAAATGCTGCCTTTGTAAATGTTTAATGGGTTTATTATGTATGTCTAGTTCCAAATTTTTTAAGTTAAGTTCATTATTTTTTTTTAATAATAAGGTACACGTGTATAACTGGCTTTTCTATTAATGTCTGTTCCTTTATCTTTTAGCCAGCTCAGGATTATGCTTTATAAAAGAAGCAGCACTAACAAGGATAACAAGTACTTGCATATGCAGGCAGTACTGTTAATGGTCTATCCAACAACATTGTTGTTCATGTAAAATTCCTTCATAACTTTATAAATATATATATCTTAAATTTGTATTCACCTTAAATTAGTTATTTTCTTTTATTCCTTTATTGTCAATTTTCTTCCTTTTTATTTATTTTTCCTCCCTTTTTAGGTAATTAAAGATACGAAATATCACAAATTATTTTTTCGTGGTCTTCAGAGCATAAACATTGTAGAGCACAGAAATGTGTGGAAATGTGCATGTTGAATAGAAAAATACAGAAAATCTCAAAGATGATTTTAACGATATACGAAAGCTCTATGCTCAGGCAACTGTTCCTGTTTCTTCTGATCATATCCACATTTACCTGAACTGGCAAACCCTAGAAGCCTAAAAGCTAAGACCTGGCTTTATATAAATGTTTAACTACATTGTTGTTTTAGGTAAATTGAGTTCAGAATAAGTTCATTCTGCCTGCAGTTTCTGTTTCTTTTTTCATCAGGAAATGCCAAGGAAGGGTTTAGATGGTCTCTGTCTCCCAACACCATCTATGTTACACTGTCACAAGGACAATTGGTATAGGCAATCTGCCAAATCAGAAAGGGAGCAGTGGGACACATCTACAGTACGTGGGGGAAATCTGTAATAATATAATTAAAGCAACAAAGATTTGGCTGGTCAGATGTAAATGTCTGCTTTAGGCTGAGATTAATTGCTCTCTGAAGCCCGCTGGCTGTACCGAGGAGTTGAAACCAGCTGACAGGACAAGCCCAGACAAATGTTGAGACCCTGCAGTCAGGTCAGTGCAAGGTCTACAACCTTCTAATACTAATGGTCAAATTATGTTTACCAGGATGCACCAACATTTATGTCCTTAACTACAANGATTGTATATTTGGGAGTATTTTTTCATTTTTCATTGTTCTATGTTTCTCATTCTTTGGGTTCCAGATAGATAAATAAAAATATTTTGAATGCTGAAATGTAGCCTCAGATATTTTTTCCTGACTGGAGATTAAAAGTGATGTCCAGAATATGAAAAGATCTTTTTCTTTTATTTCTGTTTTTATTTTTTTCTTTTTTTTTTTTTTTTAAATATAGTTTTAATGATGCTTCCTTCTCTTTCTTGGTATTTTCCTTCCTAATTTGAAAACAACTGCACTTTCAGGCCCATTCCACATTATCCTAGAACCCATGGATTGGTGCGTGATGCTTTTTCAGATAACCATCAGTGCTAATTTAAAACTTGAGTGCCCAGTGAAGTACGCGTGTTGTAGCTCAGCAAGCTGAGCAACTGAATACTGAGCAGATTTAACAACAAGGACTCTTTCTGTAGCCACCAAACTTTTTTTATTTTGTTTCTTGTTCGTACATTTTCAAAGTGGCAAACAAGTATTTTAGTAGTTCATTACCCTTTGACTTTAAAGGGAGTAACAAAGCCAAAATTCATTGCACAGATTAAAAGCATAGTTCTTGTTGGGAGGTATTGTATGGCAAACAATTGAACACAATCCAGATTGCATACAATGCAACTCTACATAATTATAGATAAGTAGAAAAACTGCAGATAAAAATTGAGACAATAAACTAATATGATAACAGAGAAACTAATATGATAACAGAGAGCAAATATGTTTTTAAAATGCATTTTCATTCAGTGAAAAATATTATTTCATTGACTTCAGCAGACCTGTGACAAATTAAAGGATATGACCCATAGATTCATAAGTCTGGAGACCCTTCTTATTCACTAAAATGCTGCCTTTGTAAATGTTTAATGGGTTTGTTATGTATGTCTATTTCCAAAGTTTTTTAAGTTAAGTTCATTTTTTTTTTGATAATAATAAGGTACACGTGTATAACTGGCTTTTCTATTAATGTCTGTTCCTTTATCTTTTAGCCAGCTCAGGATTATACTTTATAAAAGAAGCAGCACTAACAAGGATAACAAGTACTTGCATATGCAGGCAGTACTGTTAATGGTCTATCCAACAACATTGTTGTTCATGTAAAATTCCTTCATAACTTTATAAATATATATATCTTAAATTTGTATTCACCTTAAATTAGTTATTTTCTTTTATTCCTTTATTGTCAATTTTCTTCCTTTTTATTTATTTTTCCTCCCTTTTTAGGTAATTAAAGATACGAAATATCACAAATTATTTTTTCGTGGTCTTCAGAGCATAAACATTGTAGAGCACAGAAATGTGTGGAAATGTGCATGTTGAATAGAAAAATACAGAAAATCTGAAAGATGATTTTAACGATATACGAAAGCTCTATGCTCAGGCAACTGTCCCTGTTTCTTCTGACCATATCCACATTTACCTGAACTGGCAAACCCTAGGAGCCTAAAAGCTGAGAAGACCTGGCTTTATGTTTAACTACATTGTTGTTTTAGGTAAATTGAGTTCAGAATAAGTTCATTCTGCCTGCAGTTTCTGTTTCTTTTTTCATCAGGAAATGCCAAGGAAGGGTTTAGATGGTCTCTGTCTCCCAACACCATCTATGTTACACTGTCACAAGGACAATTGGTATAGGCAATCTGCCAAATCAGAAAGGGAGCAGTGGGACACATCTACAGTACGTGGGGGAAATCTGTAATAATATAATTAAAGCAACAAAGATTTGGCTGGTCAGATGTAAATGTCTGCTTTAGGCTGAGATTAATTGCTCTCTGAAGCCCGCTGGCTGTACCGAGGAGTTGAAACCAGCTGACAGGACAAGCCCAGACAAATGTTGAGACCCTGCAGTCAGGTCAGTGCAAGGTCTACAACCTTCTAATACTAATGGTCAAATTATGTTTACCAGGATGCACCAACATTTATGTCCTTAACTACAAAAAAAATTAAATCCAAGATGTGAGCAGTGACCAAGTCAGCAGGAGAATTTGAATTATGCATTATTTTTAGGCTATCTACTATTAATCTAAGTTGCTTTGAAAACATAATTAGTGCTTGACACTCCAAATTTTGGGTAGCAACTTAAAATTTGGTTACTCCAATGACCTCACAGTGGACATACAACCTGATGTGTCCACCATCAGAATGTAATGACAACAGATATGCTGTAATTTGAAAAACTTTATATTTTTTGTAAACCCTTACATAACTCAAAAATTTTTGTTTGTTTCTTTTGTTTTACTAGGTATGTGTACATCATTTTACTGAGATGACATCTTTTCAGCAGCATTATTTGGAATTAATATTTCTTTGGCCCCTCTCTATGCTGAGGTTTAATACACATTTCACTATGAGGCCTAATATAGCTATTATTAGTAAAGAACAAATTGATAAATATCAGTAGTTGCTATTCTTAAAAATATTGGTTGCTTGTTATGTATCGTATCAGCTTTGTTTTTAGAGTATTACTCAGCAATATAAATTGTAACTTTCAAGTAACTCTTGAAAGTTATTCTTGGATGATTTTGTTAAAATTTCAATATCTGTTCTTGCAGATCACAAGGCAAATTAAATTCACCAAGACATTCAACATATCACTTAATCCAACCCAAAAATGTATCCTAAAGATAGAAATATTATCTTTTCTGCCATTTAAGGCCTTAAATGGACTGGATTGTAATCATAATTCTAGTCCATTTTTAAACTCTCATCATGTGATGACTGAGAGGATGAATTTGAAATACCTTAGACACAAGGGTGGCAGGTACATACTGTTGTATATTTTTGATTAAAACTTGAATTCATTTTTCTGTTGATTAGAAATGAATGAGCTGCTTACTTGTCCCTTTAACAACAACAACAACAACAACAACAACAACAACAACAACAAAGGCAAAACATACGTGCTATATTCTGTCATCTTGGAGTTTTGCAGTTCTTTGTGCCCTCCTTTTGTCTTTGATTATCCCTTCTTAACTTGTAGGTAATTTAAATATTATTGAGTGTATTTTTCAGAACTATTTCTTTATTGGAAAGATGTATGATCATTCATTACTTCTGGGAAGAAGCAGGGGGTGTGTGGGAATATCCACATGTTTACAGATTTGGGTGTGGATTTGTTTGTTTTTTAAATACAACATCTAGAATTAATTTGCTGGAGTCATCATAGATATGTTTATGATTATCAAATATTCCTGCTGCAATTTCCCCTTATATATTACCTTTTTACTTTTAATTCAAATCTAATGTAATTTTAAGTTACATGTTTAACTTTTCAATAGAATACCAGTAAAGAACATATTTTCACCCTAAAAAAATAATTGCAACATATGTTTTCATATTATCAATCTTGAATAGCTATACAATATCCATATAAAGAGGAATAGGGAAAGAAAGGGAAAGATCAAGCAGGTTGTGCATTTTTCTACAACAGAATGCACTCCCCACTTTTTCTTTTCTTAATAAGTCACTGTAATTACATATTTATTTTATAACAGGTGGTATTTTTTCATAATCTTGGAAGAATATTTAGATCATCATAAAGCCATATGTTGTATGCAACACCCCTTAATTTATTAAGAAATGAGAAATCAGCTAGTGTGAATAGCATTTTCTGTTTTCCACCAGATTTACAAACCTTCAAGTATTCATTTGAAGATTGTATTTAGAGATGTCATGGTTATTGTCACATATCAAAGAACTTCACTAAGGGTAAAAATTATTTAATGTCTCAGTATCCTGAAAATTGCTTGAAAAATTGTACTAATGATACATCTTTTTCTTTGACTTTATGTTCATAGAAAGACTGCCATCTTGCTAATGAACAGATTAATTAAAGCAATGGACTAAGACTGACTTTTGGCAACAGCTGTGAGAATCTAAATTGTTCTGTGGATAGTGCAAAGTATAGAGACAAGATACTTCAAGATGCCAGTGGTCTTAATTAGTACATACAAAACATGCATTTGTTGCGGTTGAGCAGCTTATTTGTTTTATTCTCCTTAAACTAACGTGAAAGCTTTATTTATTTATATCTTTCTCTTTTGCTTTGCAGTTTCTTTTGTATGTGCCCCTCACGTTATTTTCCACCAGTAACATTCTATCTAATTTGAAATAGAATATCTTTAAAGTTGTGGATTTGAAGTGAACTACCTGTTTTCTTAATTTTCTTGCAGACGAGACTGAAAGATGAGTCTTTACTGAAAATTAAAAATTCTTTTCCGTAGTAGACAATAAAAGATACCCTTCTATCCCATTTTCATAGATCATCACATTTTGGCATTTCCTTGGAATCTTGTTGATATCTGGATTGTGGTAGAAGCACCATAACAGTAAAAATTTTAAGCAAATTCAGAATGTGGGAATCTCCTTATTTACAAAAATAAGATAAAATCACCACCATCTTCACCCAGAACATTGCTTAATGTGATGACACCTGAAATGGTCATCTCATATCCATCCCCTTCAAATTAATCTCTGTCTCTAAAGCCTGACATATCTCATGGAGTATGTCTGTCCTCATAATGATGATTTACATTTTTAATTGTTTTCTGTAGGAGTCATAGTGAGGAGAATAAAGAAATACATGGTACAGCATCAGAGCCAGACTAAAATAAGCCTGAATTGAACACCCTTTCATTAATATATAAAATTCTCCAAATATCACTCGAGACCGCATTCAAGAATGGCAGAGATGTTAAAACAGAAGATAGGAAAAAGAAAGGTATGAGATGGGGTTAAAACCACAAAAAAGAAAAATATATTTAAATTGTCTTAAGCAGAGAGAGAAAAAAATTACATTACCGGCCAGTTGTTAGAGCAGTAACTACTTCCTCAGTGACACTTAGATACTGCAGTGATATATGTTATACAAACAAGAAACTAGAAAGCTAGAGAGAAGAAATTAAAATAATATATGACCTGCCTTCAGTGACAACAGGATTAGATCTTGAGTCAGCAGGTGTCTGATTAGAATTTTTTTAAGAGCTTGCTGTTTAAAATTTATGTTTTAATTTATGTTAATTACTTTTTGTATCATTTTGTTATTTACTGGTGATTGTTAATAAGGTTAGCACATTAAAATTTGTTATTAAGGGTCAGTTCATGGTCATTTTGCAGAAAAAAATGGAAACCATTTTAGATTTTGATTCCAAATAGAATGCAGCATTATCAAGATAATAAGAGTGAAATGTAGTGCACTTAATTTGGCAAAAAGGTGATCCAGGCCACCTAAAGAAAGTTTCTAATTTTTCCATAAATCCAGAACAGAGCTACAAGCATATTTTAAACCAGTAAAGTGAAATCCAAAACATCTTAGCCAGCTGCTTACACCTTTCTTAATACGTATGTGAAGGCCTGGACACCAGTGGATGACAATCTAATCTTGCTTATTGTAGGTTAGATGTCCTTCACATGACTACAAGGCTAGGCAGACCTAGACACCTGTTCCATTGCAGATGGGATTACATGGACTGATTCCCACTTTGGTTTTAGAGTTCAGTGGTTACAACACAAAAAGGGGGAAAAGGCAACCCAGACAATCTACTTAGCTGATATGTAATTATGATTTTAGTGTATCATACTTGAAATAGATGACAATGAGAGACAATTACTATGGAGTAAACAGCAAAATAATTAATGGCTGACACACTCAAATGAGGATTAATACATTTCCCAGTAAACGACTCTAGAAAGAGAAAGGTTTAAACACTTACGTGTTCCCAAAAATAGTAAATAATTAAAAAGAACTTGTCTAGCTTAATTGCATTGCATGAAAACAACTTCTGATTAAAATTTGGGGCAGGTACTGATCTCTTCTCTCTGATGACCAGCAATAGCACCCAAGGAAACAGCATGATACTGTATCAGGGCAGGTTAAGCCTGGATATTAGGAAAATATTCTTCATCCAAATGGAGGTTGGGTACTGGTTGGGTTCCCCAGGAAAGAGGGGAGTGGGAAGTGTTAAGCCTAACTGAGTTGAAAAAGTGTTTGGACAATGCTCTCAGGCACATGGTACGACTCTTGGGGCAGTCCTGTGCAGGGCCAGGAGCTGGACTGGATGATCCTTGTGGGTCCCTTCAGTATCCATGAATATTCAGTCTATTCTATGATTTTAAATTTTTGTGGAAGATGTGATTGTTGAGTCGTGTTTATCTGTTAAGATAGGTGGGGTGTAATAAAGAACTATTTGGTGCAATTTTTTTTCTAGTATAATGTTTCCAATAATGTTATGATAATACAGTCCAGCATAGTGGTATTTTTGGTAGAGGCCAAACCTTATTGCAATCATACTTCCCCCTGAAATTGTCTCTTGCAGCTAATGGCCTCTGATCAGAGCTTTGGCTGTGTTTTGACAGAAGAAAACTGTACTCAGCAATTGAGCTAACATTGGCTGGGTACAGTGGGTTATCAGTGCTTGAACTTCCACCATAACTTTCTTAAAAGTATACATATAGGCAGTAGTTTTTATAATGAGTTTGCAGAGATCAAGCTCTGAGTGATATCGAATAGCAATGATTTTAAAGTTTTTTTGAGGAAGGAATTGGTGCTCTGTAACCAGAAATGAAGCTATGTATCATAAAACGTGTTCTGGGGCTCATACACATCTGTTATGTACAAAATCCTTGAGTAACACCAAGGTTCCTGCTATAACTTATCTATGTCCCACAAGTTACCCACTTTTTATTTTTATTTTATTAATAAGTTTAATAGTTTAATCTCCATATTGGAATGTCCTTTGCATTTGGGAATTCATAGTCTGCCTGAAATTAGCAGGTGTGGCCCCTAATTTAGGAATCTTCACTAAGAATTATTATTAGTTAGAAAGACTGCAGGCTTCTGTCTTAACAGATATCCTTCCATGGCAGGCAATTCAACAAGAATCAAAGCCAAAATGCAGTGACTGAGGCATTCTCCACAGTGCCATTTTTTCAAAAGCTAAACTAAGGGTTATGAATTATGACTTTGTTCCCTTGCACCCACCTCTTTCACCAGTATGATTGGAAATTCTGAGGATAGAATAAAAAATCTAGCTGCATGACAATGGATTAAAAGGCAGAATGTTTGCAGTGATCAACACTTTTAAGGTGACTTGAAACCTCCACTGCATCTTTGAAATTGAACCTGTAGAACCTTGTACCTTGTGCCTTTGCCGTGTACTTGTATGAGTGTAGCAGGACAAAAATTAAATGTTATGCAGAAAGGGATTTTCAATTAATTGGAAGGAGTACAAGATCAGAACTTTATAAATGTAAACAACCAAAGACATAATTCCAAATGTTTAGCTTTTTTACAAAAATACACTAGATTTTTGAAATATTTCTCTAGTAAGCTATTTTTACATTGCAAGTCATAAAAAATTTAGAGTGATAAGACAGATGGCATCACTGATTCAGTGATTTAATACACAGTTTGGGGAATAAAAGGACTGTTTAAAGTGGTAACGTCTTGTTGTTTTTTTTTTTTTCTATTTTTGCCACAGAGAAGTAAACACTGGCTTTGCAGTCATCCACAGCATCCTCTGTCAGCTATCACATCTCCATTGTATCGACAGCAAACTGCAATAAGAAAAATCTTTAAAATAAACCATATTTGCTTGCAGATTGCAATAAACTAGTTTCCTAAGATAAAGAAAGCAGAGAAGTAGGTCTGTAACTCACTCTTAGAAGTCCAGTGACTTGTACTGTGATGTATGGATTATATTAAGAAGCTGAGATGGCATTTGGTTTTACAGAGTCAGCTATCTAAATTGTAGACAAATGTATTTATAAACAGGATTATTGGCTCAGTATATCAACCAGTAATTTGAGGCTTTCCCCACTTAGGCTCAGTCTAACAGCTATTTCTTCCATTGGGACTGTTCCAGTCTTTCCCCTTACACATGTTTTTTTGCTTAATGGGATAACATAAGTTTTAGACAGATGTGAAATTTCTCCTTGACACACAACTTCTTTATACATTAAAAAAAAAAAAAGAGAAAAAAAGGGGGAGGAGGGCATAGAGGGAGGGTGGGGGAAATGTAACCCTGATAGCTTTCATATTTTTTGTATCTGTAGACACTGAATAGATGGCTTATAATTTTTGCTGAATATGTTAAAATAGAATAGTTATTGTTAAGAATGACTTTCTGCTTGCCTTGGACTCCTGCAGCTGTACAAATAAGGTTCCAATCAGCTAAATTTTCCTGCTCTAAGTACAATTTTGTCACTATATTGAGCCAATAATCTATTCAGGATGGTCTGTAGCTTTGGCATGGGCCTTTAAATAAGTACAAAATTTGTATGCTGCCTTTCATGTATTATAAAAATCAGAGACTCTCATAAAGGAAATCAATGGACATTACATTTAAGTAGGTACATAGCAAAGCCTACATACTGCATTGGCACAGGCAGATTGTTCTGTTCTCATATGGCTGGCAACTTGGATAAAAGAAAGTGCAAATAGCAAGCTCGCAATAAACTGCAAATCTGAAATGCCCGACTGCATCAGAATCATAGAAGCTTATAACAAACATATTTGAACTTTCTAACTCCCTTCTATAATTCCCGTATGTTACTGACATTTGCTAACTGAATTTTGGAATCTGAGTAACCACAGTCCTAATTGCACAACTATCTGCTATTATTAAACAAGCTGAATACCAGACTATTTGCCCAAATTTGTCTGTCAAAGGACAGAGCCTAATTGTTACCTAATATTCATCGTATTCTATAGTTAATTTCCCTCTTTCAAAGATCACATAACACATTCCAGCATCATTAAAGAGCTTAGACTCATGGACTTGCAAAAACTGCCAACCTAATTTTGAGAATGAATACAAAATGCTTTTGTGAGGGAAAAAAAAAAAAGGAATAAAGTAATTTATTTTAAAATAGATAAAACTTTAAGATCATTTAGCTAGAAACATGGAGAAACATGGGAATATTCTTAATGGCCAAGTAACAAAAAGAAATGTTTTAAAGTTTGGGGTTTTTTAATTTTCTCCTACTGATGCTTTTCCAGTGCTTTTCTTGAGTTTAAATTTGTAATGAGGAATAAAATTAAAACCTCAAAAATTCATCTATTTATGGATCATCAGATCAGAAAGGATAACTAAAACATCTAGTCTAACCTTCTGTATGGCATAGGATTCCATGCAGTTACTCTTAATTTGAACCTCATAACTTGTGCTTGTCTATGGTCTAGTTTTCAGAAGTTTGTCTTGGAGAAAGCAGTTACAAATCTTATCTAAGAATGGAAAGTTCTTATTGGAGGCTGTACTTCCAAAGAGTTTTGAATGGCTTCTTGAAGTCTCCATCTCAATAATTGAAAATCTTTTATTCTGAGTGACTTTTTATCTAACAGATCAATGTTAGAATGAGAAATTGCTGCTTTCTACTAAGGAACCTCTAAGAAAGGCACAGCACTTGTAACCAGACTTAAATAAACAGAAAATTACATTATCTCTACTTACACTACTAATAAAACTACTGCTTAAAAACATGTGGATTTGCAGTTTCTACAACACAGGTTTCTGTTGGTTTTCTTTTTTTGAGTACATTGACTAATTATATCAATGTTTCACTTGAGCAAGCTAATTTAGTTGTAGTTTAGACACATAAAGGTCTTTAACATATATTTCAGGTATTTTGTTCAGTCCTTTTCACACCTGAATATACCAGATAAATTTTGCTGTATTTGAGAAGTTACAACTGTTTTAAGAACAAGCACAGGACCTTTTTTAAATTTAGATGATTATCTCTATAAAGTTCAGTTTTTTGGGGGAAGTTAATTTAAAAAGTCAGCAATCAGTAAGTCATATATAAAAGTTCTAATCCATAGGTGAATCTAATAGTTTTTTTATTAAAAGGGATGAATTTCAAGAACAGTACCAGAAACATAAAACAGTTTATGATTTGGGATTGAGTCCAAAGATGACTGGACTCTTAAATTTCCGTTTCTTCAAAGGTAAAAATCAGAATGTCCATAATAATTACCCATAATAATGGAATTTTAATCCAATATATTAATAGCTTAAGGACAAGAGTAATTGTTTTAAAATTTCTAGACCCTGTGGTTATGATGTTGTGACAACAGTTTGCAAAACCTGGGAACATCGAAATTCTATACTCATTCTGGCCTTAAACACATGCTGTCTTTTAAACAGCAACTGAGTCCTAAATTCAGCTTGTTGACCCATATTTTGACAGGGACATCAGCTTGGTTGTTTGCTTTAACCATATTTGCTTAAAATTCCCATAGCTTTTAAATAAGTGTTTACTAGTGACACAGACTGTAGTGAATTATTTCTATCCCTTAAATAAACTCTACAGAGATACACCTCAGGGATATACTCTTATCGTTAAAGTACATACAGTTTTTACCTCTATATGTCACATAAACATTGCAGTACAGTATAGTTATACTGAAAAAAAGTGAGAACTTATGCTATTCATCTTTCAAGCATCTTTTTCTCTTCTTTTTAGATGAAAGTCCTATTAAAACTTCAGCACAGCCTGTTGGAGCATCACTTACAAGATGGTGTGGGAAGTTCTGTTAATGAGTTCTTGCTGATCATCTCAAGAGGAAACAGGTGAAAGAGTTTTTTCACTATATTATTTTGCATGCTGCTATCAGAACTCTCTGATAGTCAACATGCTACTTCAAAACATTTTCTTCTGGCTTTCCTGGATCACAGGGGTTCTATTTCAAATGGTATCTGGAAAATAGATGAGCTATTTAAAACTGTAGAATGAACAATTCCATAGCACTCTGAAACAGGCACTGAAATACTGAAATAGGATTCAGGAAACAGATTGTGGAGAATGGTCTCCATGTACTTTAGGTGACATATAATTCCCAAAAGATTGGATATGTGAAGCATCTTTTAGATTTGTTTTGCTAGTTCTTATCTAAAATAAATCATCAGTACTATTTTTCAGTAATGATGTAATTCTAGAATAAAAATCGAGGTCTTAGTCTTAATACTTAAAGAATAATTTAAAAAGATAGAGTTTTTTAGTGTACTGCAATTTCTAGGTCACAGGAATTTAAAACAAAAAAAAAAAAAGGGGTCTCATTTAAGGAAAATGCTAAGGGTCATGAAAACTGCTGTGTGCCAGCTGCAGAGTTAGCATTTTTCCATTGCACCAAAGATGTTCTTCTCCGGCTAATGGAAAGAATGTCTACAGAGACTACAATAGGTAGCAAAAAAACCTGTGGGTGATTTCCATTTTTGTTACAATGAGAGGATGTGTGGAATGAAGGTAATCCAATTACATTCCATATATGCATACTGGCAAATTTATTGGAAGGAAGTTTATAGAAGAATATGTGTGATTGAAATTTTAAGTGCAAAGACTGAAAAAAGAGTAAGCAACTTTTCCTGTGAAAACTTCCCAGTCATTTAGCATCTGAAATCTAATCTAAGCAGATGGAGCTGTAAATTCTAAGTAGAATGAAGGAACACATGCACAAGTATCTACACACCACTGTCGTCCTGCCTCTGTAGCATGCACAATTTGCAGTTTCATTTTTTCACAGTTAGTTAATAGTTTTAATTTTATGGTTAATGCTGCTTTAATAGAACTTCAAATATTGATATTTCTTAAGGGAAAAAGGATGAAAAATGTGTAAGAAATATTTTGTGACTGATCATGGTAAAACAGTGACTAAATGTTAGTCTGCAACTTGATTTACTGGGCATAATATGTGACTGGCACAAACCAGTAAATCTAAAGAGCATCTCAAAATACACTTAGGAATTTGCAACTATGAACTCTTCATCCTTCATTCAGCATAAAACTCTGCCTAAAATATCTTTTTTAAAATGTTGCAGGAGAAAATCGATGTTAATTTTTCTCTCAGGTTTTCAGCAATTTTTTTCAGGTAACATCTCTTACTTGCCTCTCCCTTATGATTATTGACAACAGGGATTGTTCTATCTTGTTTGTTGTAGAAGAGTTTGCAATATAAATTATTTGTGCTTTTTTGCTACCTTGTACTGAACATATTTCTCAGCTATCCATTCTACCTTGTACCGAGCATCTCAGCTCTCCATTCTCTCCCTTGTTAGCTTTACATTGCTTTCTTCTCCTGGTTCAGTCAATACCTGACTCAGTTTGAACTAAAGACAAGTCCTCACTCAAAAAACATACTGAAATCTATCATGACTGCAATACTATCAACTGTTAAACAAGCATATGCTTATGAAAACAATCATAGAAGTAAAGAAGCCTCACATTGAAAAAATATGTTATCTCTTATTGTCTTCTTTTTAATATCTACATTTGTGATAGGTTGATTCCTGTCAGTAGTTAGGCACTCACACGGCTTCTTGCTCACCCTCCTCTCCTGCTGGATGGGGAAACAGCAGAAGCCTCAAGGGCTGAGAGAGACTGTTCAATAGGTGAAAAAAGTTGAGTATGCAAGCAAAGAGGTAATTTATTCACCACACCCCACCGGCAGCCTTCTCACTTGTGGGGCACAGTGAAAAAAATAAAAAAAACCCCTTGATGCTGTGTAAATGTTGTTCAGCAACAGCAAAAATATCAGTATATTATCAACACTATTTTAGCCACAAATCCAAACCACAGCACCATACAGGTTATGATAAAGGAAATTAACTCCATCACAACCAGATCCAGTACAACATCTTTAATTTCTTAGATTTGCATTGTGATTAAATCTATAATCTTTACTTCAAACTAGGTAAGGACACGCCACAGTAAATTTCCTCTGTTTGGCAGTAGGATAAGTCTATTATTGAAAGATTGGTTCCAAGGTTACAGTTCAAATCACAGAATATAACAAGAATGTGGATAACTAGCTTTTAAATCATGACGTTATGAAAGATTTTTTCCATCCCACCGGTTTTCTCTTTGTACCTACCCCTAGAGTTACCCCATACAATAAGCAATAATTTACTATCATTACTGTTATTATCCTGAGAAATATAAATTCTGTAATTGCTGTCATCTATGTGGTTGGTCTCTCTATTTGTTCCGATGATGCTTGCAGCATCCTGTATTAAATATTTTAAAGACGCATTGAACAGAATATATCAAAATTTAAAGATATTATCCTAACTTCTCTGTAAATGTAAACATTTAACTCTAAAGTAGGCTTTTATCATGCATGTGCAAGTCTCAGCTTCTGTTTCAACTTCTGTTTTTCTAAGAAAGAAAGTGGTTAACAGATGCTGTATGTGTCCTAAGACTGCATACTTTGGAGCTGTTTGAGTAGTCCCGTCCTCCAGGAAGCTGAGAAATTTTCAGTGTGCTTTACATATTAGTTCTATGTACTTATTTCCAAGATTCACTTGATCAAGCTTCACGTCACTGTTACTGAGGCTGAACAAGAACAAATCCATCAGACTACTTCAGTATTCTACTTCATCATTCCATGCAATTATCAAATAATGAAACCTTATCCTTAAAAAAACCCTGTCTTTTTGTATCAGGTTTATAATTCTATGGGGTTAATATTACCTGCTATAAGAAAATTTATAGGACTAAAAAACCTGGCATCCTATTTAATTCCTTGATTGAACTTTTTATTCTCTTATAGAAAGAGTATCCTGTTGTATATTGCTTCTGTCCTTACTCCGGTCTGATTTCATCCCACTACACTTTCAGCAACTTCTCTCTTCCCATCCTTCTTATCTACCAAGTCAGAATGTCCGTTCTGAAACTCTGAGCTGAGCACAATCTAGCCTTGCTCTCCTTAGCACCTGTGGCCTGCCATAAGGTTCAGACATTATCTTTCCTGCATGTCAGACATGTTTCTCTCTACTTCTTGTAGCCTGTCTAATAGGCTATGCCCATACTGCTCAGATGGGAGCCAGGGATTCCCTTACCACTAGGGAATTCGTACAAAATAACACTAGTTGAGCCAAGGCTAAGGAGACAAGAGCTCTAAGCATCCTGAGAACTATCTAGTCAGTACAAACACTACTGCCTTTTATTAGAAATGGAAATATGTTATTAACCAGGATGCAATTTCATTTAAAAATGTACTAAAAATGGAGAGTGATTTAATCAATTCTATGTCTCAAAAGCTTGCTGTAGAAAGTAGGTTCAATTTGATGCACAGTGCATGAAAGTGTGATCTCAAGAATTGTCCTGGTCAAGTATTAATTTACGTATCTTGTAGTTCTAAATATTTGGAGAAAAATAGTGATAAATTTAGCTACTGAATGAAAATTTGGCACAAATTAAAAATGTTAATTTCTACCTCCAGTATCTAAAAGGTGCTATAAAGTATATTTCAGACCAATGCAGGCCTTGAATATTTATTTGGAAGCACTGGGAAACAGCTACATGAATGAGGTCTTCAGTCTAGTATTTTTAGTGCTATACAAAAATACCAAAGGATTAACCTCAATAACAGCAATACAGTATCTCACATGTCAGCATATTACAGTGTGCCCTGTCATGTGTGGAGCAGGGTTCGCCTGGTGAAAGTGTCATAAAAATATAGAAATTTTCTATTGGAAGGAAAAAATCTTTGAAATTCCTCAAAGAAAAAACTGAAATCATCCTGCAGAGTTCTCTCTGAAGTAGCTCCAGACTTCCTACAGAAGATAGGAGATATAAAGAAGTGTAAGTGCAGCACTGCCCTTTTAGCTGGAGTTACTAGATGAGATATCAGATGAAAAGCCACTGCAGTTCCTCAGAAATCCCTGGCCTAAGAATTCAATGTTGAGAGATTACATTACTCATGAAAAGTGTAACACTAGCAAATATGTAAAATATTAATGGAAATAGCCACTAAGTTGTATGTAAAACAGTGTACTTATAAAATATATTGTTGTTAGAAACACTATTCATTATGATTTAATATGGCAGAGCTTATAGAGATAGTACAAAGACTGGTAAATTTAGAATGATACTGTTCCCCAGATAAGGGCTTTCCACAGTATATCTTATTTAGTACACATACAAAACCCCCAAAAGAATAAAACCTAAGTGTCTCAAAAGACACTTAAATTTAAAGGTAAACTAAACTTAAAACTTTAAACTTTTTTATTTTCTTTATTAAGTTTAAAATCTTAATAAACCATTAATATTAAACCAATATCCACATTGTACAAGCTGAAAATGTGCACTTATTTTCTTAGCATTTATTAAAGACTACTGTATCAGACAATCAGGTCTTTTTTCTTCAGATGGATATCTAGAATACTGAGACTTACCAGTTCATAGTGCAGCTTGCTTAATTGATGTACAGATGTGCTTATATGTCCAACCGTGTGTCTGTATGTCCCCCTTCATTGTGGTTTGAACCCAAAAGTCCTTGACGGTAGCTTTATATATAAATTTATAAATCTCTTCTAGTGGTTTGATCAGTGCATAGGAGACTTCTTTTTTATTAATTACAGGGCTCATGGATCTACTTGTTAATACAATACTAGAACGGAAAATAATTTTTAAATGCAAGATTCCATTCAGTGCTTTATTAATACAGCTTGCTCAATTCAATAAGTGACAAATTTATGCCATTCATTGATCACACACAAATTCCATCACTGCATCAGATAAAGGATACAACACACAGAACTAAGTGATACGTTTCCACACAATCAAATGCTTTAAGCTGTCAGAGAGTTAATACTACTACTACTACTACTACTACTACTAGTAATAATAATAATAGTAGTAATAAATTTTCTTTCTAAAGCCAGTTGTTCTGATTCTTATTTCCTTCAGAAGAATAGGGAAGGTCATTCATCCACAGCATGAATTTATGAAGTTGAGCATGGGCAGACATACCTATGCTTGGTTTTCTACCTAAATCACATGAGCCAGAATTTTTCAGTCCTTAGCATCACTGTTGAGGGACAGCAAGTCATACCTGTACCTTCTGAAAGTGTTGCAGAAAGAGTCACTACAGTTTTTATACTCAGATAAGCCTGGAACCTGAGAAATATTTGCATATACCATGGACTTTTTCTTCCAATGTATCATTCTTAGTCCTTATAAGAGTAATAAATAAAATTATCATTAGTATTTCCATTAAAAATAGAACAGTTTGGACTGGAAAGGGCCTTTAAAGGGCCTTCTAGTCCAAGTCCTTGCAGTGATCAGGGACATTTTCAACTAGACCAGATTGCTCAGAGCCTCATCCAACCTGGCCTTGAACACACCCTGGCAGCCACTACTTCTTTGGCCAACCTGTTCTAGTGTCTTGCTACCCTCAGATGAAAGAATCTCTCCCTACCATCTCATCTAAACATTTCCTCTTTCAGTTCAAAAACATTCTTCCTTCCTATCACTACCTGCCCTTGTAAAAAGTCCCTATCCATCTTTCTTGTAGGATCCCCTCAGGTACTGGGAGGCCGCAATTAGGTCATGCCGAAGCATTCTCTTCTCCAGGCTGAACAATCATACTTCTTCAGCCTTCTGTTATGGGACACATGTTCCATTCCTCTAATCACAGAATATTCTGGGTTGGAAAGACTCCACAAGGATCATCGAGTCTAACTCTTAAGCAAACAGCCTGACCAGTGATCAAACCCGTGATCTTGACATAATTAGCACCATGCTTTAACTGAGCTAATCTCAGGGTCAGTCCTTCCCCTGGACTCACTCCAGCAGGTCCATGTCCTTCCTGTGCTGGGCTCCCAGAGCTGGATGCAGCACTGCAGCTGGGGTCTCACAGAGCAGAGCAGAGGGGCAGAATCCCCTCCCTGGCCCTGCTGCCCACGCTGCTTTGGATGCAGCCCAGGACACGTTTGGTTTCTGGGCTGGGAGTGCCCATGGCTGGGTCATGTCCAGCCTCTCACCCACCAGCACCCCCAAGCCCTTCTCTGCAGGGCTGCTCTTGATCTGCTCTCTCCCCAGCCTGTGTTGATACCAGGGCTTGCCTCAACCCAGGTGCAGCACCTTGCACTTGGTCTTATTAAACTGCATAAGATCCCTCCCCAGCCACCCACTCCTCAAGCTTGTCCAGGTCCCTCTGGATGGCATACTGTTTTTCAGGACCACTCAGCTGGGTGTCACCTTCAAATTTGCTGAGGGTGCCCTCCATCCTCCTATGTCATTAGTGAAAATATTAAATAACACTAGTCTCAGCATAGATCAATCCCTGAGGAATACAACTTGTCACTGAAAGATTTATTTTATTTTAGTGTAATTTAAAGGTTTAGTACAACTTAATTCACTTTTATTCACATTCTTTTTTGTTTATTATTGTTCCTGTGTTTCTCTTGGTATAGAATATTCATTCCCCTCATTTTTATTTCAGTAATTTTCCTTAGAAAATTCATTTGCATGAAAAGAAATAAAAAACTATGTTTGATCCAATATCTTGTACTAAATTATCTGTCATGGGTTCCCTTTGTTTCCTCATTTGCTTGGATTTTTTCCTCCTAAGATTTCTTCATTATGCCTGAAGCATGTCCTTGTTTCCAATGTCTGCTATGTCACTCTTAAGTCCCTCAACACAGTAGGACAGGCCTGGGAATCTGATCCTGTGTTTACTGCATGAAGAACAACTTAATTAAGTCATGCTTTAGAAATATCATCAGTGCATTGTTACTACTATTGCACTTGGGCATGTATCACATTGTTCTGATAAATGTATTGGGAGAATTGCTTTGTAGTTCGTCTTGTTTCTGGAACATTACTGGCTAAGGACCCTGGAACAAATTGTTTCTATTGCACAACTGAGGATAATGTTCTCAGTTCTGAAAACGATCACAAAAGATTCAGGATGGGGACTGAAAATTTTCAAGGCAGTATATAATTTGAATCAGAATTAGACCTGCATCACTTTCACTGATATCTCATATGAATGACACAGGAGATTATATTTTTTTTCCCCTCCTTGATATAATAATACAGAAAACCCAGCATAAAATTCCTTCTTCCATTCCTTTTTGCATGCATTCCTAGGGAAGGCAGGAAAACAGAGAATAAGATACTTTATTATGCATTCTATGAAACCTGGACAAGCATTTGATGTTCAATTCATTTGCCTTGTACTATGTGTAACATATTCACTTTCATCACATAGGTGTGAATGAAACCATTTGGGGTCAATTCTCCATCAGTTATCAATAAGTATCATAGTTTGCACCTTTGTGAAATAAATCCAAGGTGAATGTGAACTAACACAAAAAAGACATTTTCACTATTACTGTCGTCACATAATGTGAACATACAATAACGCTAGGAGGATCAAAGTGTCAAAGAAAAGGAAGGCTAGAAGTTCTGTTCAGCTATTACTTAAATTTCATAAAAAGTTATAATGCAATAACATTATTTGTATGGAAAACTTGTGGATGTTGGAAATAAGTATGAAGAAAAACATGTTCCTAGTGCTCTAACAATTGCTAAAAGTATAGATATTAATAAAAGGTTTCATGAAGTAGAGTTTAGACTAGCTTTTACCTTCAGAATTTATTTTGCACAGCTCATATCTCTTCATATAAAATTAAATAAATTATTCTAAAATTGCTGGTATAAAAATCTCATTTTGCATTTGCTGGTTCTCTACTTGTTACCATTTTAGGTGGAATATTGGGCTCAAAGAATCACAGAATCACATATTGTTTTAAGTTGGAAGGGCCCTTTAGCGGTCATCTAGTCCTAGCCCTCTGCTATAAGCAGGGACACCTTTCACTGGACCATTTTCTCAAAGCTACCCAAGCTGACTTTGAATATGGCCAGTGACAGGGCATGCACAACTTTCCTGGACAACCTATTCTAGTGTGTCACCATACTCATTGTAAAAAGTTTCTTCCTTATATCTAATCCAAAGCAACCTGCTTTCACTTTGAAATCATAACCTTGTCCTGTCGTTACAGACATGTCACTATATTATAAAGTGTCTCTGTATTTTTTCCATACCCCTATATATTTTCTTTTCTTCTTTCTGTCTCTGAAAATGCAGAATGTTGTCTGAAAACACGGTCAGAAAAGCTTATAAAAGGCATAGATGGGTGTGAAACAGGGCCCTTCAGTGCTGTCTGGCTGAGCTATGCACCTGATCTCTGCAGTCTGTCCTGCTTTATTACATCCTCTCTTAATAATGCCTGCATAATCTCACTCTCTATCCTATATGTGCCAGTGCTTCAAAGACTCAGTGCCAGCTACTGAGGGAGCCAGCATGAGGGGAATTGGTGCCAGCTGCTGGACTCAGACTGGGGCTGTGAGCACCCCTGGCCCTTGATGTCTGCTCCTGGAGTCAGTGGGATCTTGGCATCAGCTACAGGAGCCAGCAGTCTTTAATCTCCAGCCACTGGGGCAGGGATGGTGCCAGTGCTTGAGGAAACCATAAATGTGTGTGTTTGTGAAGCTGGGGAATGTGGTGTGTGTGCCACACTAGTGAACTCCTACCTCTGCCAGCCCAAGAAGAGGAGACATGGCCATCTATGTGATTCCTGAATGTGGCAGCTGCTGGGAGTAGTGCCTTGTCTGTGGACGTCTGTGCAGCCACAGCTGTGGCTGTGTCCTTGTCCTTTGTGTGTGTCCATGTCTCCATGTGTGTATATCTGTGGCAGTGCATACACAGCCCCCATTCTTTGGACCATTCTATGATTTCAGAAATTCCTATTAGTCACTGGCCCATGTGCAATGAGCTGGGCAGTGAAGTGTCCTTTGACAGCACCAGGAACTCTCCCATGGTTAAAGTGAGGCTGGAATTGCCATACCAGAGACTGTTGCTGCCTGACCAAGGAGGGGAATGAGAAATCATCCCTCATGCCCTGACAGCACTGGAAGATTACTTACCTGAATTGTAGCCTAAGTGGAATGGTACCATCTTACTGGACTTACGAAAAATTCCAAGAGTTATTTACTAGGATTTTGGTCAGAGCAGAAATTGACAACCATCTTGAGACCCTCTAAATGATGGTCCTGAGCTAGGTTGTTTGAGCTCTCCTGGGTAGCATCAGGCTGTGTCCATAACCTCCCTCTGATACACAATCAAATTCTCAGGTTTGCAAGTTTTAGAGAGTATCACTGAAAATTAATGATGTGGCCTGGGTTGATACATCCACTACTTAAGGCTCAACCTCCATTCATTAAGAAGTGCAAAGACATTCAATGTATTTCACTGGACTCGAGGGGAGTTTTTAACAGGTATACCTTAGTACTTTTATGTATATTCATCTTTGTCTGTGCTCATTGAATTAAACACCCTATAGAATATATAGCATAAATGTTGCCCTCTTGGATCTATAATTAGATCACTGCTGTAATTGCATTAAATCCTCTGGAATCAGTTTGTAATGTTAAATTAGTCAATGATTAATAGAGCCAGATGGAAGGGTCCTCTTCCTTATGTAACTATGTTTCCATCAGAAAATTAAAGTTATGCTTTCTTTGCTCATTTTTCTCCCCAATTTCTTCTTGCCAGTGCTTCAACCTTGACAGCAGAGACAGAGAAATGTTTTCTCAAGAGTGCTTGTGAACTTACATTCCGTACAAATACCTGAGGAACAAGATGTGCAATCGGCTTCAAGGTAAAGCTGTAGAGGAGGGCCCCAAACCTTTCCTACATTGTGAGAAACTGCTAAGATCACCACAAAAAGTTTTAATTAGGAGACTAACTACAAGATGATTTTATCCTCTCTATTGATCCTACATTTCTTCCTATGCTGATGATCTACATTCTGTAAAAATTATATTATTTCTCTGTTGACTGTGCAAAAGGATAGATGAGATTGCTGTACACAGAATATTTAGCTGGTTAAAAATCTGATGAGTGATGACAAGAATAACCCTAAAGTTCCCACTCTTTAGTGTCTAAAGATAGCTGTTCCACACTTCAATAAGTAGCATTTTCTAGGTGTGATAGCTCCTTAGGATCCCTTTAAAAAGGCTAAAAAACTTGGATAATCATGTCATTTGTCCAATGTCTCAATAGGTAAATGTGCAATAGTTCTATTACTACAGACTAATTTAAACTCTGCCTCTGGTAGCATTTTTGTTACCAGACAAAGAGTTAATAATTGAAATCTTGGGGGTTTTATTGTCTTGAAGATTACCATGTCAGACCGACATTGCAAGGCATTATGAATATATTGCATCCATTCTTTGATAGTAGCCATTATTCCTTAAGGTATAACATTTGTAATGAAGGTTGACTATCACCAGACTATCTTTCAAACTGACTCTTAACAGGGGGACTGTGTTTGGGGAACTGTGTTTGGGGAACTTGGGGCCCATGCAAATTATACTTCCTTTATGATTTCTGCAATTGTTTCCCTGAAAGGCTTAAATATTCTACAGCTTGTCGCCATAATAACAATACATAGCCACCACAGCCATATGAGCAGAACCCATGTGTAGAATGGTAGACCAAAAAGAACTTTTTTATATTAACAGATTTGGACAATTTCCCTTTGTAATATTAGTTTAACCAACAAGATATCTGGTTTTAATAGCTCAGACATTTCGGACCAAAATGTCTCTACTAGCAAAATTATAAAGTGTAGTCCAGGTCTGAATTTACTATAAAGATTATGATACAGATATTTTTCACTAAAAACATGATATGAAAGCATTTAAACCACGTAATGCTAAATGATGTTATGTTTATCTTTTCCTTAATATATTTTTTTGCCATAGGAACATCTACGTTGTGCTTAAGAACAGCTTAATTCTTCTGCAGTTTGGATTTATTTCATGTAATTTACAATGTGTACACTGCAGAAGTCTCTGTGAGAGCTGGTATCCCTGCCATCCTCTTGTACTTAATGAAGGAAAACAGCCATATATATGTTGCCTTATGTTTTATTTGGTTCAGACCTCTAAATCAGGTGCACAATCTAAGAGTACCTATTTCTCTTTATTGACTATCATGGGAGATTAACTCCACAGATTAATTTCTAATGGTGTAAAAATGCTTGTATTTTTTTTATCCTATGAAGTACCTACCGTGTAACAAACATTGTATGCACCTATCCTCTATTTGCAAAGCCAGCTCTATAGAGAATTGGCAGTTGTCTCAATATCTGCCATGTAAAGTCTTGAGTTGCCGCAAATATATAAGGTTGTTAGATGGATTTATAGAAATGGATAACTGACACACTAGAGTTAGAAAAAAAAGTGGAGCAATCCAATTGATCATAGTGTTGAAATGCACTTGTTAGGATGTTCTGTCAAAAAAATTGTATGTCTGTAACATTAAGTCTGTATTTCTTAAAGAGACTGATTTTCATGTCAACAAGCCTATAGGGCATTTCTGTGAATCAACAGACTCTGAAAAGAAATGTAGTTTTGAAAGCTATGTCATTGTTTTGTCTTTCAGACTGATCCTTATTTCAGCTTTATATTTGGCCAAAAGCATGAAAGTAATTCTTTCAAATTGGAGAATTGCATCCTTTTAAGCAATATTAGGTAACTATTTTCTGGAGTTTCTTATGACTTGGTCATGTTAGAGACTTATGCTTCTTTGAAGCATAAAAGCAGAATTGTCTTAGCTTTGTTTCATACTATGCAAATAATATGCACCCATTTTTCATCATTAGTACTTATATTAATTTCACAGGTATTATAGTAGCAATAGATTAAAATATTGTAGTATCAGCACTTAAAAAGTTGTTTCAATAAAACAAATATTAACAGTCATCTTGCAAAGGTAATGCAATGTTTAATGTTTACTTATATTTCCAGCTAGAAAGACGTTTCTAAATATTTTACTCATATTGTCATTAAAATTTACCAGAAAACATAACCCCTATTAATTGTAGTATTAACGTTATGAGGGTAATTTCTCCTTTGTACACCTCCTGATTTGTGGACCCTGAAAAATGTTAATTTCTTCTACATAGTGTAGTACTATTAGCACCATAGGTTATTTTGAAGCATTAGTTGTTACAACACACTGTAGCAATTACTAAAACGACTTGATGATTTTTTTTTCCCTACTTTTTTCTTTTAAGCTGTCTGGACAGATCTCATGGATGTATTCAAACGTACACCAGGGAATGTTTGCAAAGCTTTTATGGTGTGCTTTAAGCAGCTACACAATTTTTGGTTTTGAGAGAGAGCTTTGCCCTGAAGGATAAATCCTTTACAGCTAAGAAAAAAGAGAACACAAGGACTCAGGAAAAAAAAAAGTTTCACAAAGATAGAGAATGATTAGTACAAAAGGAGGAGGAGGAGACATCTGTTGATTGAATGATTTTTAGAGATAATTAAGTGCATTCATCCAGAAATAACAAACATTTCACATCATTTGCAGGCACACATAACTTTCTTGAAAACAAGAGAGAATTAAACAGAACCTAAAAATAATCAGCAGCTTGGGGAAAGTCAAAATTCTGTCCCTGACATGACCTTCCAGATTTTGCACAACCTTAATGAAACAGCAGTAGCAACCAGGTGCTGAATGCTAGATTAATAAGGTATAAACATAGATAGAGGAAGCTGAAATGAAACAATCATTTTCCAAAGTACTGATCAACTTTCATAAGTAATCAAACAATATTCATTAATAATACTACATAGTTTCATTTATTTCATGTGATTCTCACCTCAAGAACCTCACATCTGTTTTTCAAAGTGTTAAGTATATTTATAAATAATTTATCCTGATGAGAAGCTTCTGATACTTTGTCAAATATGACAGATATATGAAGACTTCAAAGGCATAATATGCTGTAATTCAGAGGAGTGATGTTCTGTGAACTACAGAGTTAGGGCTACTATATACCTTAAAGAGCAAAGAATAAACAAGAAGACATATTAATGTGACATTTATGCCAACTTAATTTCTACTTGGAGTATTAGTGATTAGTACTACATTTGATAGGTTTTTTTTACACTGTGACAACGCTTAAATTGACAAAAATAGCTCTTTCTTCAAGAGAAAGTACTTCTGGTCAGAGTGGTCTCTGGGAGTTAATGTTACAGAGCTATCACTTGGAACCTGCTTCCCAGGGACCTGAGATATTTGAAATAGTTACGGTTGCAACCAAGTTTCACCATGTAGAAAAAACATACCAGAAATTTCCACCTTTGCTTTTCATTCCTGTCCCTCTGTATACCTATTTATGCTTCTCTAAGTCTTTGACTCTGGGCTTCATCTTCTGTTCTTGTCAGTTTCACAGAGCACCAATAAAGAACTGGAAACATTCACAGACACAAAGCCAACAAACCCATTTATATATTTATATGTAGCTAAGATTTAATCTTTATACCTTATACATTTTCTGTATGCAATGCTAATTTGGGATCAGGTTCTGTGAAGTAGACATTTTTTTGTTTTAAATAGAATATATTCATGGATGCATTTGACCAAGATACACTCCTGGGGGATGAGTTTGACCCTAGACAAGTAGTTACTGACTTTTCCCCAATTTTGGTGCTTTACAAGAAAAGTGTGATGGGTTGACCTTGGCTGTCTGCCAGGGGCCCAACAAGCAGCTCTATCAATCGTGCTCCATAACAATACAGAGAGAAAATAAGATAAAAACTTGTTGAGATAAGGACAGGGAGATCTCTGCTCTGGCACCTGGAGCACTTTCTCATCCACTGTCTTCAGTGACCTTGTTCTAATATATCCTCATTCCTCTCTCTCCGCTGCTGGTACACAGTGCTTTTCACCATTTCTTAAATATGTTATGGCAAAGGTTCTGTAACATCAGATTTGGCCAGCAGCAGGTCCATCTTGGAGCCATCTGGAACTGTCTCTGGAACACGGGAGCAGTTTCTGGTGTCTTCTCACCAGAAACCGCTTTGCAGCCCATCCACCTGCTACCAAAGCCTTGCCACAAAAAACCAAATACAGAAAGTTAAAAAAGCCACAGATTGCAATGAGCAGATGAACTTATAAGACAGGTCACTCCTGATATTAGACACAACTAAGGCTTGCAGAATCAGCAGCAACCCATGCAGACTCTCTTTAGCAAGTCTGAAAGGATCATCATACCATAATCCGTAAGCCACAGTAAAACTTCTCATACAATTTGGTTGACCAGAATCATATTAAGGTTTTATTTATTTGTTTGTTTAGCTTGAGCTTCTCCAAAAGTTCCTGGGAAACAGGAAGTCAATGTAGTACCGATAAGGAAGCTGTCAATATTGCTACAAGAAGCTACGGAAAATCCAAGATGACGCTCCCATGCATATCCCATGCATCCAAAAGACTTGAGGAGTAAGAACTATGGTAGGAAAGTGTTGACACTCTACACGTTACCAAGTACTCCAATAGGTTCCAGGCTTGCAGCCCCCAAGCTTCATGGGAAGACATAAAATAGGCCAGATGCTAAATAGCATGAGCTAATTCTTTGACTAAACTGGTTTTTAAATGGACCAAGGGATTTTGCTATGTCTCAGGCATAAGAAATATGACTGGTCCTATTCCCAAAACTGTAGTTCTTCTCTGTGTATACATGGCTATTTTACACCGTGCAGTAGATAGCTTTTGTATTCCCTTTAAACATGTACAGTGTACTGATTTTTTTTCCTTACCTATTGAAGACTACCCACCAATATCATAACTAAACCAGTATGTTACCATAATCTTTACTGATTAAAAACGATCAGAATGAGATTACAAATTAATTAACGGAATTAACAAAATTATCTGAAATAGGATAAAGCCTTTATTTTCTCAGATTTCAGAAATGAATAATTCATTTTCAAACAGTAGGCCTTTGTATAAACTCAGTAAAACGATGGAAGACAACTACAAGGCTTTTATTATATTTTCATAATCTGTTTCTCCACTACACCTGTTGTCCAGCAGTTTTTACTCACTTCATTTATGAAGTAATTTAAGAACAGACAAAAATCCTCTTCCCTGTTTCATAGAGATGAATTTATTTTCTTTTTGACTTAATAAGACCAAATTTCATACGTGATATGAAGTGCAGCTTTTTTTGTGAATTTCAAGTATTGATACATGTCAATGTATGTGTCATGTATTAATGCATTTTCAGCTCAGGCAATGATTACAAATTTATTAAATGAATAAGCGTGTGAATGTTTATTTACCTCATTTCCTTCAGTTAATGAAATACTACTGTAGGTAGAATATAGATCTTCTCATTTAGGTGCACTCTTGTAGCAAAAACTTTAGATGCCTGAAAGAATAGGAGTAATTAAATCCCCTACAGAAGTAGTGAAAATTATATTCTAATTTCTGAATAAGAACTGATAAGAAATGATAGGCACAATCATCCTGTTCACCTGCCTGAATCAGTTTTTCTCATCACCTTCAGAAGATAAGACTTAATCAAAAGGGATTTTTCTTTCTAATAGAAGAAAAAAAAAAAAAAAGCCCAAAACTCCCAAATGGATCAAAACAGAGCTGAAAATAACATCTGAACCTACCATTTTTTATTGTAATCTCTCCACAAATAGTTCCATCCCTCTGTGCGAGCCCTAACTGTTCTATAAGGTCAGCTTGCATTCCTCCTAACTCCATCACAAGCCCATCCACAACAGCAGTGACCTGTCTACAAAAAAGATAAGATCTCCTACTGAGGATACCCCTCAGACTGGTTGTCACAGAAGTGTTCCAGGAGATGAAAGTTCAAAGCCATTCTATCTGACAGGGTCAGAAAAACAAGCTTACAAATTCCTACTTCGTTCTGAAGCTACATCACACCCATCAAATGAGACATGATGTTTACATACAAATTCGACAATGTCAAATACATGTAGGTTTTGGGGCTTCTTGGTGGGATTGGATCATGCATTTGAGTTATATTTGAGTCTCAATGTGAAGAGAAGTACCTTTTTCACCAAAACAGGCACCTGTAAGCAGGCTTGACAAATTAAACTGTCATTGGCAAGTGAGCACCCAGGCAAAGAAGAAGAATAAGTAATGAATGTCAGAGTAAAGCAGTCCTAGAAAGTGGGTAAACTCAAATGCCGTGTGCCACCAAATTGTGACTGAATTCTAATTATCGGGGTTTTTTTTGATTGAACTCCATGACATGAACAATCTTGTCATCTTATTTGGAATTGCAAGACAATTTAAACACTCCATATTTCTTCCTTGATTCAGACTTAATATATATGTGGGTTTAGCTTCATTCTTCCTCCATCTCTAGTATCTATGTCATGAATCTAAGAAATTAGAAGTACTTTTGTTTTAAATAGCCTCTTTTTTTGTGCCTTTCACATCTGCACAGAGTTGTCCCATGTATTTATGCTTTGTCCTGTGTGACTTATATAATCCCATTAGTATACTATTTCCCCAACACAATTACAGTCTAAAACATCATATCGAAGACTTGAAAATTTCTGATTTTTGTATCAACTTTGACTTTGAATTTTATCATGTTGTTTTCCTCCTAATTATACAATTTTCCTGTGATCCTTTCTGTTTCTATCTCTAGTATGTACCTCTTTGAGTGATAGCCAGGGGATTATCATGCGGTTTTTTTGCTCTCCCTTAGAAAATCTGTGAATGCTAGCATTTTTTAAATCTCTGCTTATCTTAAATCAAATCAGCTTAATTCGCCAATTACTTTAGTTGCTTCAGTCTTTTCGAGTCAATGTACTCCTGGTTAAGAAGTGGCCAAATATGAATGCAGACTTGAATCTTATCACTATACATTTAAAGTAGATTTGTGAGACAGGTTCTGAATCAACGAACAAAGACTTCACAATGAGACATCAGTCAAGATGACATATTAAGAAGTTTACTTTAGCTACTGAAAAAATTTACATTTGCCTACAAAATGAGAAGAATCCATCTTGTACTTAAAAACAGCAACTCATGAACAGAAGTAGATAAATCAGACTTGATTTCTTCTAAAGCCTGTAACCTACAGAATTTGAGGGAGTATCCTATCTGTAAACTTCAACTAGTTTAAAAAAAATCTAAGCCATACATTAGATTGCAATCAAAAATACAAAAATGGGAGAAAAACACTAAAAATTACATGAACATGGTTATAGAAGGATTTTGGAGATGTTTCTGAACCTCATCAGTTTATGAAATGGACCTAGTTAGATAGCTCTCTTTTATCACCACTGCATATAATTCAAAAGATATGGGTAGGTTGTCTACTTCCCAGCTTTTAATTCCATAAGAGGGCGTCTCACACCTCCAGAAATTCTAGTCCCATTACAAAAGGAAAAATAATAGTTTAAATTTGTTTCATTCCTAAATGAAAATATTTATATGTATAAATATATTCTTCCAGACTAGATGTGAAGTTTATATATAGATGCTGTGTTCAGTTTTCTATGCCCTATCAATAACTGGCATATTTGAGAAGTGCTAAAATGAAGGACTTTTTTTACATCTCTTTTTCATACCCATACACAAAGAATCCTGTTTGCAAACCAATACATTTTTTAAAAAAATATCAGGCTAAATCTAGAAGCCTGGTAACTGTTTTTACCATTTGGATCCCACAAGCATGTGAACGTATGTAAATACACACAACCATGTAAACATATAGGCCATATATAAATGTACGTAAACTACATCTGTAATATGTATGCATTTTAGTATACAAACTATATTTTATAGACATATCATTTACAAATTTAAATAAATAAAAAAGAGACTTTTTTCACTTTTGAAAATGTTGTGATGCAGGGACGTGCCTGTGACCAGTCTTCTAATGAATTTAATCTCATAAACCCCAAGCATTATTCAATTTAGCATAGTAAACACCTTTTCTATAATGGATATGTAATTGGTACTAAATGAACTATGCTGATGACTATGCTTTGTTTACTTATATATTTTTCAAAGGCGTGGAGAATAAAATCCACTCTTTATGACCTTTTTCTTTGTTTAAGCCTGCTAATCAGTAGTGCAAACCAATGACAATTAGTGCATTTTATCTTGTTTATTGTCAGGATTTTATTTTCATTTTGGCTGAGACTACAGATTGTTTCTGTGTCTACAACTGAATAGTCCTTACACAGTAAGAGCTTTGACTTAATGTGGCCCTAGACTAGATTGAATTCAGTCACATGGAAAAGGGAAGATTTGTAGACCACTCTCAGTCCAAAATTATCAGAGTTCCACTCTTCCAAATTACTGGTTATAAAACCAGACTATTTTACTCCCATTTCTATAGACAAATAGAAATGTTTTCAATAATTCAGCAAAAATGTTTGCATTTGTGAAACATTAGTGACATTTTTAACCAAAGCAATTGTTTTTTTCAACCAGTTCTAGTGTTCGAATGAAGACGTACTTTGTGGAATACACCTGAAGCACAACACAAGCAGAAAGAACAGATACAAAAGACAAAATTAATTAAATCAAAATTAATGTTCCATCACAGTAACCAATTACAAAATAAGTAGAGCATTCATCCAAGATTCTGCAAACGTTTCCTCTTCTACCTAACAAGTATTTGAATATAGATCTTACTTTTCTGGCAATAAATGCTAAAAATAAGCTGCATTTCTCTTACTAATGCAGTCATGTGGTACTTCCATATTTGATTACGCTGTTTCACATTTAGTCTGTCTCTCATATTCCAACTTCTTATGTTTGTACACAACATCATAAAGACACATAATGGAAGAGAATTGTATTTTTAAATGTATTGCTTTCAGTTTGGATAAAATCTATTTATGCACAATCTCACCTTCTGAAAGATTATGGTAATGGGAAAAATAAAAAATACATTCAATTACTAGTAAGTTTGCTGCCCAAGTTACTTCCTTTTTTTCTAGGTCTTGGCCATGTAGAATTCCTACTGAGTCCCCTAGGAACATGGTGTGAGTAAAAGCTGAAAATCTAGGCTCCTATGGTAATTGAAGTCAGTGGAAAAATTTCTAATTATTTTAACTGAATTTAGATCAGGCCTTCAAGGGAGATGACCATTAGGTATTTTATCACTTAGCTTTTATGTGCAGAGATGCAAGCAGAACCTTCAGCCCAAATGAGACATTCAGTTTCACTTGGTGATTTGTGGAGGTGTTTCTTGTTGCATGATCACAAAAATAACTAACAATTCTGAGCACTTAACTGAGTAATGACATATTTATTTTGTCAAAATTGTGCATGACTAGAAACAAAAGCTTAATCATTGGTATCCTGCAACCTAGTTAAATATTGTTAGCAAGCTATTGGAGCTGTGTTGCAACGAGCTTACTGGCTCCCAATTCGTTACAGTCCTGCCATGTTCTCAAATTAGCAAATGAATGTTGCATTCCTCCAAATATGGAATTCTACACATTGTTCCCAGGCTTATTAATACACATTTAACTTTAAGGAGGTCCTTAACCCCCACTGACTTTGATGGTACTCAAATTAAGTAATCAGTTTGAAGAGGGCGCTTATATACTTACCTGAATTAAGTAATTGTTCTCATTTTCAGATTAATTTTTTAAAATATTATATTACTTTTATCTTCCAAATTAAAATAAAAAATAAATAGTCAATATATCATTTAGAAAAGGAATTTGGACAACTGTTGTAAATTGACCCCACAAAATACCAAGTCCTACAGAAATAGGAATTGACTTCAGATTGAAGATTCTAGTTCCAAAATGAAAGCTTAAACACTCAAAAAGGTAGTTTTGTAAGGCATAATATTTTTAGTTGATGCATATACTTAAAATTATTCTGACTCAAAATTCCTAGAAAAAGCGAAATATCTCACAGAATTGTAAAAAACAGATTGTAGCAAATAACATTTTAGAGCTTATCATGAATAGTTTTAATGGATCTCTTTAGTTTTAGAGAGGGAAGGATAAAAATGACAGTGAAGCACAAGGCACCTAACACATTTCTCAACACATCTCTTTGCCTCTATTAAAGATAAGATGAAAATACCCTGCTGATGCAGAGATTCAATTTGAAGTAGGATGTATAAACTTTGATACCTCCTTATGGGTTTCTTAACTCTGCCATAGATCTGCTATATTCTGCATACTGTATAAACACAGTTCTGAAAGTAATTCTCACACTAAAATTAGAAAAAAGAATAGCATGCATATTTAATACCTCCCTGAAGTGTTTTACTTCAGCAATAAAGCATAGCAGTGAAGTGAGAAAAAGCTTGCAGTTGCTTTCCTGAGCTGTTTGCCTGAAAGGGATCACATTGCAGCATTTGTTTTATTATGTAGAAGTAGATTCATTTGAATAGGAACGCATTTTTCCACATCATTTTCAATTTATAAATGAGAAACAAAAACAAGAACAAAAAATAAGTCAGACAGCAGGAAGAGGCTCATAGAGTAGTCTTTGGCAATTTGGATTTAGAAGCAGTAATTTCATGGGAAAAACAATTCTATAATTTAAAGTAGAGTATATGCTTTTAATAAGACTTCCTTTTACGAAGCAGAAGTGAAAATGGGTAGGTGGTTACCTGACTGGTTACTGTAATATTTAAGGCAACTCATGAGATTTGCTGTAAAGTTGAAAGCATATAGACTCATACATATTCATTAATTTTTTCTGGACTCATTAGCAAACTTTTGATCAGGAAAGTGCTAATAAGAGAAAAGTACAGTGATCTTTTGTTCCCTTCCTCCATACTTCCATCATGAACATACATCTACCAAGCAATTGCAATTTCTTGCAATTTCTGGCACAAGAGAAGAAAAATACTGTGGAAGCTGCAATCTTGCAATTTTACAGTTTACTGACTTCCACAGGTGAAAATGGTGATTGCTAATTCAATTAATGCCTATCCTATTTAGAATTTAGGAGAAGGTATTTCATATTATGAAAGACAATGGGAGTAGTAAGAGCTATAGTTTAATTTCTTGGGGCAAACATATAATGAGGTGCAACAAAAAGAAACTGAAAGACAATTGTTAATACTGTAGTCTTTCTAAATGTTAGTTCAGGATTTAATTGTAGCTGTCGAATTTGTTGGTACTCTTTGAAAATTGGATTATAAAGTGTGATGGACAAGTAAAATGCAAAGTGTACATTTTTTTCTCATGTATTTAGTGTCTTAGCAAACTGCAATGATAGGACTAGACTAAACTAAAATTAACATGGTAAGTAAAAAAAAAAAGTGGTAAATATTTTAACAGTCAAATCTTGGTTTGATTTGCATTATTTTAAGCATCTAGAACCACAGTAGACATCAGACTTATTCCCAGGAAGTTGTTGTAAATTCAAACAAGACTGAGACAGGAAATGTAATTTAAATGCAGCTCTTCAACCATCCCATGCAGTAGTATCAAACCTATTTTTTAGGCTGATTTTCCATGCCATATTTGTCTTCACATATTACGGCTGTATTTTTGCTATGCCATTTATAATTTTTTTTTTAAGATTCTATTATATGCACTTTGAGGAATATATGAATACTGAAATGAATATATTAATTAAATATGTATTTGTATATGTACATATAATTATGTTCTATATGTATGAATGTGAATGTATGAATTACTAAAATAAGAGCCCAAAATATAAACGTGAAAGTGGTTTTGATGTAGCCCGCTGTGTTTAAGTTACCCATGAAAATTCACAAGTGTCTTGAACATTGTCAGTTAAATAATAGACGAGACTCAACTATAAATCAACAAAGTCCTCCAGATGCTGACTACTAAGTGTGACTACTAAGTCAAGGATTGTCTTAATGAATGAGGGCAAGTTTGGTTATACATTAATTTGAAGCAAAATGAGGCTTCAATTAAGTCAGCTACGAGTCCAACAAATCACTGAAAATTTGTTGGATATAAAGTCAGCATCATGTTTTTCTACTGTGAATTTAAACTATGATAACGTATAATATCTGAGGTTGTTTTGTCTTGGTTTGGGTTCCCCCCCACCCCCCGGAGGATTCTTGCAGTAATTTGTCCTCTTGAAGTGTAAACTCCTCTGATCAAAATCTGAAATCATAACTGGACCCTGAGAAAGCAATGGCAACTTCTTGAAGTGTAAAAGCCTTTTTCAGTGCCACATAAAAAAGGCTCTTGACAGTCAATATTCTCTCTGGGAATTTTCCAGACTTAGCTAATGAAATGTTTTAATGTTTCTGTAGTGGCAAAAAAAATTATTCCATTTAAGACTGTTTTAGAATCCTGGAATATCAAATGAATAGCTTTGAGTCTGGGTCATTTAAATCAGGTCTTCCTTTCTCCTTTTTTTTCTTGTGTTCATCATGCCTTTTTATTTTTTTCTGATAAATTCAATATGGATATGTCATGTACTCTAACGACTTAACCTTGCTGAGGCCTACAAAATACCCACATGAAGCATAATTTTATTTCTTTACATAGGAATCTATTTACTTGAGAATAGTTTAAATAATACTGTTTCTGAGAAGTATTGATAGCACTGAGAACACATCAAATTCTTGCAAAGTTATTCAAACATTTCACAATGTAACCACCTCAGTTCTTATTTTGAATTGTGCTTTCAGATCAATCCTAAAGGAAAAAAAAAGACCTGAGATTAGAAACAAGTACACTTTTTCTCTTGATAATCACTACCTAAAACAGATAGCTATAAATAACATGCAGACACATTTCAAGGAACCTGGCCAACAGCAGAATTATACTTAGATCCTTACCATTAGTTTATCTTGCAACAAAAGAAAAATGTGTCTTGAAAGTAAGCTAGGCAAACTGCAATGCATCAAAACATCACTTTTCTAAAGGAATTGTCAATTTTGTTATGTATTAAGTGATTAGGACTAGCAAAAATACTTTCTTCATTCCACATCTTGCAGTCTTTAAATGCAGTATTTAAATCAAACTTGAACAAGACTTTCAAAAAAGGTAGGCTATTGACAGACAAAAATATATATGTAGGAATGTATAAGGTCTGTTATTTTTCATTCTATTGCCTTGGACAGCAAAGATTCAGAATCACAGGAACATATGTTAGTTTATAAATATGCCAGGCACAGGCGATGCCTTCTGATCTTGCACCAAATCGAGGGATCTCTGCTGAAGGGACAATAGCCTCAGTGCCAAGTTACAACTGTGAAGGAAGTGACAGCATCTCACAGCAGTACTTCTGGCCCTAGCAGAGGCCAGCAAACACAATCAACATAGAGGAAGGAAGTTCAGCTTCACTTGCTTCTTGCAGTTTAAATAAATGAATCCTCAAGAGGCTTGCCACAGTAAGACCTGTAACCAGTTCATCCTTTACCATATGGATTATAAGATTTTCTTTTCTTTATAGGAAAGAATATATGATAATATTTGAACACTGATTGACATTGAAAACGTATTAACATTTTTTCAGCCTAAATTTTCTTAAAGCTGAAGGAAAAAACTGTGTAATTTTGAAATGACAATTATACTTTGTGCATCCAGCACGACAACAATATTGGCTATGGCTATGTATAAGTATATAACTTTATTAGGCAAATTTAATATTCTGACTTTATCTGTGTAACTAGGCTCATATTTTTCTTTTACAGGCCAATAAATTATTCCTCCAGCAGAACATGACAGGTACATTTGAAAAATAATTAAATAATGTCACTAAATGACTATTTTTAAAAATGTGATTGGAAGAACAAAGAGATAGTGGACATTGTATTTTTTTTATTTCCTTTTTTTCACTTATAGATTTTTGAGATACACATGTGATTTTATTAACTTCAGTTCAAATTAATTTTCTTTTCCAGAAATCTTGCCCAATTACCCAAGCCAAGGTAAAGACAACTAGTACCTTATTATTGATTTTTTTATCCATCATCAGAAATCACAATTTTTCAATTAGGTTTTAGACCATGTAGCCTTTTCTTCTTTAAAGTTTCTTCATTTGACCATCAGTTCTCTGGTACAACAAGCAAGCAAGTAAACAAACAAAGGAAAAAAAACAAAGGAAAAAAAACCCAACCAAAAACCAAAAAACCCCAACAAAACAAAACAAAATTTAAAAAAGAACCAAAAAAAAGAGCAAAACAGAACAAAATCATATCAAACAAGCAAATGAAAAAACACAAACAAACAAAATACCTTGATAGCTATAATTTTTATAATACTTTTTTTTTTTAGGCTCTCAGAGTATTTCCATGCTAGGTCAATATCAGAGTACATTTTTAAGGATAACGTATCTAAGAGCTACATTCTCAAGAGCCTACTTATCTTAATCGAACAATACTCTGCATATAACATACATTGCCAGTGAGGCAGTTGGGAACAGCATCCAGTCCTCCCCTTTTTGACCCCTGTGAGCTGACACTAAAGCACCAATTTACATTCCTCCCTACCATCTATCAGCTAAACAGGCTTAATATCTAATCACTGTAGTGTCCAGATGCCCCAATGAAGATACAAATACAACTTTCCGCAGTCTCTCTGCTTTTCTGAACAATGCCAAATACATGGTTTATTGGAGAGAAATGTTGTGTCTGTTTATATTAAGTAATTACAATTATTTTTTTTTAAATAGTCAAAGATGATAATAGGAAAAAATTGCAAGTATATGAAATAGCCTTCACTTTTCCTAAACTTGACTTCACCAGTCAGCATCTTTTCTTTACTAGAAGCCATAATGAACATCCTCTTTTTTCTGTTGTTATTATTTATACTTTGCTCAGTTTGATGTTCATTCAGCTGACACTCATTCAGATTCTTACATGCATGTTTATTGATGCAGCTACATCTAAGAGGATAAAGATATGTGTCTGAAATGCTCAGGAATGTTCATGCCAATTTAAACTTAAAATGTCAAGTTTTTCAGTGATTCTCTCCTACATACAAAATAGATAAAACAGAAAGAATTTCTACAGGACTGTACAAATAACAGCTCTACTGGATGAAGGATAACAAATAACAGCATTGTCTGAGACCTGCTTTTTCTTATGAAAGTTAGAAGAAGAAAGTTGTCAGCTTACCCAGTGGAGAGAAACAGTTCTAAAGCAAGATTCATCTCCTCTTAATACAGATGTTTAAAGAGACTGACTCTGCCTCAACAATAAATTATGATCGAAGCTCCTTACTCAGACTTGGGTGTCTATGGTATAGAAATACAAAGACATTAAAATAATTCTACATCAAAGCATTCTTCTCATTCCAAGGGTTCATTTATGGATACTTTTGTCTTTATTTTCTTAAAAATGTTGCATCATATATGTTACAAGCAATAATCATGTTTATTAATCAGGAAGTAATTGACATCTTGAAGTTTTTATTTTGTGCTTTGGTCAGACGCATTTTTCCTGGTTAATATCTTCAACCTCTGTGCATTATTTGTTTTTAATATTTTTTCTGGCACTTTCTAACAAAGGTTTAGATAAGAGTATGCTCATGCTTATTGTTACATGCTACTTTTTATTTTCTGCTATTTCTAACATAATTTCTCAAGAAACTCAGGCTTCAGTATTAATTATTTCCCCTTACAGCTAGAACATTAAGCACTTAATTCAGTTGCCTAAACACAGAAGACAAGTACTTTTTTTTAATACTCTTGGTCACCTGAGATATTTCCACAGGGATGAAAAATAGCATTTATAGGAGTATCTTACTCTCTGGGAAATATGTTGGAAGTCAAGGCAGGCTGCATAGGGCAAGTAGCATGGCAGTAGTTGCTGATCTCGTGAACTGAAATGAGCTGATTAGCTCATTGACTCTATTGCTATATAGTGAGTTCTAGTTTACGTTCTTTTCCGGTGGACTGGTTAGATCTGAAGTGTGGATTTATTTTTAATTTTCTTCCTTAGTATGCAAAAAGAAAAAACTCTGGAACACATCTTGATCTTGTCTGTCAACCTGGTTTCTGCAAACTCATACAAAGTACCCACTATGTAAGATAAAATTCCATTTTCAATTAAGAAACTTTAATGAGGGTATCTATATATCTATATATTGAAATTATAAACTCAGATTATGGTCAATAATCTGCTCGGTTCAGTTACCCATGTATTTCTATCCACTGCCACTTGAGTTGCAAGAATACTTTGGCTAGCATCTGATATTTCAGAGTAAAGTGAGATTCCTATAAGACTTGTGTCATATACACAAACCCATGAAACCTTGTTGATTATCTCTGTAGGTCTCAAATAAGTGTTCAAGGTCTATGATTAGGCAATTGAATTAAGCCCCAAGCTGAATTCTTTCTGGATTACGCTGGCAATAATGAAAGCTTCAGCACTAAGCCTGCAGACCAGAGATAAACAGAAACCTAAATGTGGGTGCTTGGCACTCAGGTCCCATATTTATTTCAGGTGTTCAGAGTCACTGCAAAATAGTGATCTGGCACTGCTCTTAAACTAACTATGAAAACTATGATGCTGCTTCATTTGAACTTAAACAGTGTACTTTTCGCTTTTGAACTTTTCTACTTTAGCATCAGCAAACTCAGAACGTATGAAACACATATGAACCCAAGTGAAAACCAGACAAACTTCTTAAAACTAGACTTCTTAAGAACTTTTGATGTTTTTATCACCAGTCTGTGAGGAGTCAGAAGTGTTCACCTCATTCACTGCTTTGAGGCCCTGCAGCAGCCAGTGCAGCTGGAGGAACATTTACTACTGAGCCTGACCTGCAAGGCATGGCACTGGAATTGGTTTTATTATGATCGCAGCACCCACTTCACTTACACAAACCCATGATACCATTTCCATATTTTAAGTATGTTTCATGATTTGTGTCATCATTATTTCCCCAAACAGTTTTTTTGTTTTGTTTAGCCACAACTGTCTTAAATCTTGTTGGGCCTTCAGTCAGCATTGAATGCCTGCACAGATGCTGAGGTGAACAAGACAATCCTCTCACTACACCTCCATTTCTCTCTCCGTAAAGTGAAATGTATAATAATCAATCTCCTTTACAGCGAGATCCAAGACTGACCGATAAAAAGCCGTATGAAATAAGTATTATTACCATTATTTTAAAAAGAGTCCAGGAGAATCTTCTCCCTTTTGATGGAAAATGTTGAATTTTAGGCATCCCTGTGGTGTTTTTCCAAATTGCTTAATAGTTGTTGAGATTTTCAAACATACTCAGCTCAGATCTAAGTATGATTTCATTGAAGTCAATGGGAAAACTCCTGCTGACTACTACTGTTGTTCTTTGATACTTACAGTGGAAATTGGAAGAATAAAAATTGAATAACAAAGTACCATAAAAAGATCTTTGGCTTTTATATACAACTGATATATAAAATTAACATTCTTTTAAAATGAAAGTTAATAAATTGAATTAATTTAGGAAATAAAACCAAAGGGCAAAAAAGGTAAACTTTTAGTATTTTAAATAATCAGCATTTTGAATGTAGAAACATCTGTAGAATTAAATTATGTAGGGAAATAAAGGTGTAAGAATAATGCCTAATTATTCAGTTATTTGCCACATGGAAATAGATACACATGATCTTCAGTCTTCCATACAGCAATTTACATTATTATTGCATTCCATATATTATTTACAGTATTAGTGTGAACCCTAAATTTTTACCTATAACTACAGTATGTATGAACACTGGATCAACTTTATTAGGCCCACTGGAGAGAAATGTGTATTCAGGTTCACAGAAAAAAAAACCCTATATGTAATTTTTGGGATTTATTGCATTTTCATCCAATTGGCTGAAACAGTGTGGGAGTGTACCAACACACATGCATGTGGATGTGTTATACACAAATAGATGAGCCCAGGTGTTTTGAGACTTACAGGAAAAGGAAAAAAACCCAACAAAATCACTGTTCAAGGTAGATGAGAAAAAAGATAATATAAGAACGAAATGTTCCGAACTCAAGCAGAGCAAAACTATAGTTAACTTACACATAGGATTTTTTAAAAAGGAGGAAGTAATACGGTTAGAAAAGGACCTGAAAAAATAGTTAGAATAGTAATGCAAGTGTGTCTGAGTACAAAAAAGCTGCTACATAGTATGCTTTAAAAAAGGACAGAAGAAATGACATCAGAAAATTGTGTTTGAGAATATAACACTTGTCTATTTTTACCATATTTACCACCATCCCCCACAAAGATGAACAGTGTTCTCATTACCATTTGTAATGTTCCTATTAAGTAGAGCCAGCATTAGATGTATTAATGCTTGGTTCTCGTTTAATTTATTACTCTCTTCCTACTTTAATGAGATCTGCTCTACAGCCCATAAAATAATTGTTATGGTAAACTGACTTTTCAAAATTAGCTACACACCAGTTGGTCCAGAAACCTATTCCTCTGGACTATTCATGCACAAAATACCTTTGTGTGAAGCTCTTTCCAAAAGTGTAATGACTGGAGTAAGTCCAGAAGTTTTCCTGCAGAGTCTCTCTGCATGATTGCCATTGCAAGCAGTCTTACAGCCTCTTATCCTAACAAAGTTATGGTCAGGGTTACTGCAATGTAGAAATGCTGACACTGCTTTCATCCTCAACAATGAAAATCACAGCGCTGCCACTTATGAAATTAAAGCACTTCCCGTTTAAAAAAGAGCTATTCTAAACTCCCTGTTCTACCCTGCCAGGCCATAAGTTTCTGTTACGGGATTTTTACAAGGAATCTCAGAATGGGGGAAAATGTTTAGATTTCCTGATTCTCCCTCCAGTTTCATTAAGCTGCTTCAGTGTGATTCAGCACTGCTGTTTGTGCCCCAGACCCTGTGTCCCACTGAGACAGTTATTATATCCCAAATATTTTCTGCTGTGGGTGTCAGTTTAGGTCACAAGTAGGGTTTGCCAGCAATACTTTCTAACCCACCCAAGCTCACCAGGAAAAATATATTCCCAAACTTAAGGCAACTGAGCTATATAATATTTTGAGGATAAATTAGAGATACTGAAGAAAATTTAATGACAAGACATGTGGAAGAAAATTTAATGACGTAACATGCTAATGGGCAACCTTTATCAGATATAGATACCATGTAAAAATGTGCATATGCAGTTCTGTTGTCACTCATCAAAATGAGAATGTTTCTTTCCCTGAAACATGGAACAAAAGCGTGGAGCTGGAGTTACATCCTTGTGAAGGAGACAAAAATATCTTTCCATTGCAGCTCACACTTTCCTCTTCAGCTCTACAATACCTTCTGTAGAAGACGCTCGCAGCAGACAAACAGAGAGTTGGTCTGAGTGAGGCCTGAGCAGCCCTCCTTAAATATCTGAGCGTCTTGCTTTTACTATTTAACGGCTCTACTTTCTTCTCCTTTCCCAAAAGAGTAATTTTTAGATAGGACTTGTGACTGAAGGGGACACAAAGAATTGGAGTAGTCTGCTAACCCTTCTGGAACCTCAGCATTTGTATGGTTCTTAGAAGAATAGAACATAAATTAGCATTCCTAGTGTTTTTTTTGTCTTGGTAGGTTTTTTTGGGGTTTTTTGCTGCACTGAAAATTAGGAGTATGTGTTTGAATTGATCAAGTCTTAATCCTTTTTCTAATCCACTCATGAAAGAATTAAACCTAGTATCTGCATGTGAACAACAAATTGTGCAGCTCAGATCTTGGTTTCTAGGATTATTGCAACATTTTACGACATACCACAGAACGTAAAATGAACACATTATTTTTTCATCTGGAAGCAAGGTCCCACTCCCACCCAAGCCAGTGCATTAAATATTACAGTTTGGAGCTGTAGATCATTTTGTGCTTGGGTGTCTCACATTGGTTTGTGTGCATATACAAGATGAACAGAAAAGAGAGAAAAACATCCAAATTGTTAGACAAGGCACTCTTCTGGGGCCCCATGTCTTTCTGAAATGTAAGACTGAACATATGCTTTAGTTTTAACTCTATTCCTAATGAAGAGGAAAAGACAGAACAAAGGATGAAACACACTAGTGAAAGGGAACCCTGCATTATGCACCTTCATCCTTCAGGGATGATTGGGTTTTCTGAACTGATTTAAGGGGATATTTTCAAGTACCAGCTGTCAGAACTGGCCGAACAAAACCCCTTTAATTCTTGTTGAAACAGTCATTAGAGGTAAGGGTATCAACATTTACTGGTCCCTGTAACATGACCTACAGGAAATAAAATTTTCATGCCTTTCTTGGATCTGGGAGCAGTTTATTTCAGCAGCAGCATTTCCTAAACTGCAACCTTTTTACATAAAAAATCTACAGGCATTACGCATTTTTTGGCAATCAGTGCAAATGAGTCACCCTAATAAAACTGCCCGTCTTATTTCTACTAGTAAGAGGACTTCCTGGGATCCTTCTCTCAAAAAATAATGGATTTGCATCATAGCATAAACCAGCGTTGAACTTTTCATTTATGTAAATTTTGTTCATGTGAATCTGCTTCTCTCCAAAAGAGCAGATTAAAATCAGAGCGAAAGGTTTTTCAGGGATGAAAGTGTTAAAAAAAAATATCCAGTATTTATAGAAAGCAAACAAAACACCCTAACAAACAAACAAAAACCAAACCCAAAACCCAACCATGTGGAAAAGCCTACAATGGCAACCCCCCCACACACCACAAAAGATCTTCTGCAAAAGCCCTAGAGAAACCTTCAGGTGGTGAATCTGCAAAAAGAGGAAAAAACCAAACCACCACCCCCAGTATAATAAGATTATCCAAATTGTCAATAAATATAAAAATACAGCACTCTTACCCAATAAGAAACAAATCAAATCACTAAACCTAGAAATATTATGCGATGACAATAAAGATCATCATACTTTTAAGAACTGCCTTAAAAATGAAACTCAAATGAGTCAGGATTTTTATCATCTTCTTTCAATGAAAGAATTGGCAAAGTGACTTGATGAGACATTTTAAATTTTCCTTATTTGAATTGCCTGAGCCTTGAAGGCTGTTTGAATGTATACAGTATCAGCCTTCTCTGAAAATCTTAATGTCAAAAATATTATGATTGGGAAAAAAAATCCATCTCCAATCCACTTAAAAAGACTGTCAAGACCTAGAAAATATAATAAATATTCAATTATAAATAAACATAATTTCAACTCATCTAAATTGAAGGTGCTCCTCCCCCCTCCAAAGCAAGGAACCTCTCTTAACTTAATGTAAAACTGGCTGATTATTCCATAGTCAACCATCATAAGTTCAGTTCCAGATGTGTTCTCTTTTGTTCTGTAGGTCTGTCACACAGGATATAAGAAGATGGCTTAGAGAAAAACAGATGCAAATCTGTGAAGGATTGGGTTACAGTATCTCCCTGTCTTATGAAACAAGACTTTCATTTTTCAAGGATGCAATTTTTCTTGCTTTCTGGAGCAAAAATAAACTATTGAACTTGAGATCTGAAGTTGTATTATTTGAAAAATAGGCACAATCCATCTATATTGTTTATGTAATATTGACAAGACAAGTAGAAACAAAGTAACAGAAATTTATGACATAGCTGAATTAGTAGTACTACAGTGACTGCGACTTTAGAACAGCTATACTATATTTTAACTCTAAAAACTTAATCCTTGCTCTGAAAGGAAAGCTTAGAAAATAGCGTTTAAAGAATTTTGGCTCAGAGAGTCAGTCATAATACCCTAAAGCAGGATCAGCTAGACCTTTGCTTATGTCTACATAGACATGCCATTAAGTGATTAAGCTCTGGCTTTTTCTTGACACATACTGAGAATCTGAAATTTATTTGTTAAACATATGTAGATGACCTGTGATGTTTTACAGTTAAGAGTACAGTTCCCCTCTAACACATTCTATTTGTGCTGTAAATTTCTGGCACGGCCTCTGAGAATATTTTAAAATTAGAAGGAAACAAGTATATACAGAGATATTTAAAATTAATAAATCACTAGGGAGAAAAACAGACTTGGTGCATACTTAGAGGAAGAGTTTAAATTAATTTGAAATATTTGTATTTGGAAGTCCTTTCACCCACTGCTGATTTTGGTCCTTGGAGAATGCATAGGAAAGAAAGGGAAAGGGAAATTTTATTTACAAACACTTTTATTCATTACTTATAAGAAATAGACTCACCACTGTATAATAGCAATATTTAATGGAGAGATGAATGGAGACGATAGTTTGCAATGTTGCTTGTGTAGCCACAGAAGGAGAAAGAGCCTGACGTGTTTTCTGCTGTTGTAAGCAGTTAACGTTTTAACTTACTTTTTCAGGAAGTGTCTTGTTTCTTTTTTTTTCCCCTGACAACTCACTAAGTTTGCCAGAGAATACAAAGTGACTCAAATGTTTCTATCAAAGCTATGCACCTCCTCCCTCAAACAAAAAAAAACCAGAAAACCACCAAAAAAAAAAAAGGGAAAAAAAAAAGCAAGCTAGTACTTACATCTTACATGTCCTCTGAGGTTTCAAGATACCATACTGTGAACTTTCTATGTTTTCTTTGGAGCCTTTAAGGAGACATGAGTAGGATGAAGAGTGCTGTGGATAATGTGTTCTTTAAAAGATAAAACCTTGAAAGTGGGGAAAAAGATCCATTGTTAGACTGGAAATAGGCTTATACTGGGCTTTATTAGCACTAGCATTATTTACCAGTCTGGACAAGACACTAAACAACCTGATGTCTACATCTGAGAGACATTAAGTTACTGCACAGTTATATCCAAGGAAAGAACTCTAAGCAAGATATTACCTTTCAAGATAACTAACCAAGTGTGAAAAACATTAGAAACTTAATCCCATATACTCAGTAAGTCAGTTTAATAAAATACATAGAATTGTATACCTACAGTCTCTGAGAAGAAAACAAAAACAAGAACTTCACAGTGAAGTAATAAATGCAGAAAAATGAGGAGGAAATCCATTGAATAAAATATAAGGCATTTTATAGGCAAAACACATCAAAAGGAATAATTTCAGTTGAATTACTCATCTATGTTTCTGGGTTCAAATTAACTGTAGTCACTGAGGCTAAACACCTGGGAAGCTTACTGGAAACATATGTTCAGTTTGTAATTTAGAATTTTATTTTTCTTAAAGAAAGGAATACTAAAATAGAAAATATTGCAAAAGGAAAAGTACAATGTAAGCAGCATGTGATTTAATAGTGTCATCACCTAAAACAGCAGTCAGCTCTGATTATCCACACATAGGTTATAAACAGAGAAAGAAAAAAAACAACTGAGGGAAATACATAGTCCAAAAGAAGGCAGCTGAACACAGCTACTCAGAAGAAATTTTCTATATGAGAAAGTTAAAAGCCTAGTGCTGTATAATTTACAGTAGATCTGGAGGGAAAAGGTACTCTCAGTAGCGGTAATTCATTAGTATAACATAATTTGAACTCTCTTTTACTCTTTTACATGTTTTTAAATTAAAAAAAACAAAAACAATAGGAACGTGAGACACAAACTCCATAACCTTAGTCTCATATAGTATTTATTGTATATCAGCAGATGTCCTGTCAGCATCAGACTACTTGTTTATCTGCACACTCAGATTCATAAGACATTTAACTCCCTGCTGCCTGCTGTGATCAAAGTCTGGCCTTTCCATGAGGCACTTAGCCATTTATAGCAATAAATAAGAAACACAAGTGAACTATAACTGCTAAGTATTGACTCTTAACAGACATGTGAAGTCAACAACTGGAATGTTTCCAGTTTAAAACAGTGGAAACCAGACTTAAAAAAAATACTTTAGAAGAAAACACTAATATTTCCTCCCCCTCATTCTTCTACCATCCTGTTTTTATTCTAAAAATTTCAAGAAAAAATACTGCTTTTTGTACTGTACCATGAGGCTGTGGATGCAGACTATTCTGAGGTCAAGCAGCAGCTCAACATTAATTGGTAGATCACATTAAAAGTCTATAAAGCAGCTCTGTTATCCAATTTGCTGAATGGTTTGAAGACATGGGCTAGTGACGACATACATGACTCCTAGACAAATGTCATCTGCACCATCTGTGGACCATATTGTGCATCAGATGGCAGGATAAAATTTTCAATAAAAAAGTTTCAGAGCACAGTTATGTTCCAGGGACTGTAGCCACGATCATTATAAAAAGGCTGCACTGGGCTGGATAGACATCTAGGATAGAAGACACTGGCATCCTGCAGCAGCTGGTGTATGTTGGACTTAAAGAAGTAATGTAACCAGGAAAAACAAATTAAACACTTCAAGGATGCACTGAAATACAACTTCAAGTAATAAAATTTGCTTAACCAAGTAGGACTGGTACATCGCAGTCCAGGCTGAAGGGAGTCAGCTGAATCTAAACTTACTAGCAAAAGCATGCATGGTTTTGCTAATCTGAAGTCAAGGACAGAAGTCTCCAGCTAAGAGGTCATTCTCGTCTCTGCTGGTCTCTGTGTTTGGTTTCCACAGGACCACAGAATCAATTAGTCTGGAAAAGACCTCTGAGCTCATTGAGCCCAACTTTTGACTGAACATCATGTCAACTAGATCATGGCACTAAGTCCTTCCTTAAAGACCTCCAGGGAAGGTGACTCCAGGACCTCCTTGGGCAGCCTATTTCAATGTCTAATCAAGCACCCTTTCTGTGAAGAAATTCCTCCTAATGTCCAGCCTAAACCTCCCGTGGCACACCTTGAGGCTATGTCCTATGGTCCTGTTGCTGTTGCCTGGCAGAAGAGACTGATCCCTACCTGGCTACAACCTTTCAGGGACTTGCAGAGAGCAATAAGATCTCCCCTGAATACCTCCTTTTCTCCCCACTAAAGAAGCCCATTGAACCTCATATTTTTAGTGTTGGCCCCTTTATTCAGCCTTCACAGATTCCTTTGCAGAGCACTCCTACCTTCCAGCAGATTGACAGCCACACACAAATTAGTGTTATCTGCGAACTTACTGAAGGTGTATGTGATCCCCTCATCATTCAGATCCTCTATAAAGACAATGAACAGTGTTGATTCCAACACTGAGCCCTGAGGAACATCACTAGTGACCAGGTACCAAATGGGTGCAGGACCATTCACCACTACTCTCTGGGCCTGAAAATGCAGCCAGTTCTTAAGCCAGCAAAAAATGTCCCTTTCAACTCTGTTTTCCTGTGGAGTGCAGGCAAGGGATGCTAGTATTGCAGGATCTGTTTTCCCTATGGCAACAGAACGCAAATCTGATCTTGACAATTCAGAGGCACTTCCAAAGTCCATGATCCTGTGCACCTGAGCAAAGTATAGCATCCATAGCAAACAAAAGAATAAAAAATATTCAATATCAACAGCAACCCTTAGGACTACACCAACCCATAGGACTACTCATGAAGGAATTGGAAAAACACATCCCAGTAATACTCTTGGGATGACTCCATGGCTTGGGTTTTATTCTTCCTTCTGTTGTTTCTTTTTGTTTGATTGTTTTATTTTCTTTTCTACCCCTTATGATATTTGAAGACAATATTGTGAGAGATATTTTCTTCATTTCTGAAAGACAATATAGCAAAAAAAAAAATTAGTAAATTATAGAGAAAGGATTCTTTTATGAAAGACAGCTCATAAGCATTGTCTCACACTTAAGTTGATGAGAAACTCTGTTTTAAGTTTCTGCATTAATTGGAGTTAAATGCTTTGTACTGATTTCAAAGCCTCACTTTAATTAATAACACTAGTTTCAAATTTTGTTTTTAGATAGTCAAACTAATTACTTAGTTTACAAAGTTGTTTTAATTTCTAAGTGGTGAGAGAAAAGGCTTAATTAACTTCAATAGATTTCAGATCAGGCTTTCAGTACCTTTGAATTCATAGAACTAAATTACATGTTTATGTACACCCTCAATTGCATTCTGAATTGACAATAAAACTCTTCAATCTAACAAACAAAATTAAAAAATGGGCATTTAAAAAATATTCAGCTGAACAGTACAGGTATGAATATATGTTATTTTCACTGTATGTTATTTGTTTATTTTCTGGTTTGATTACTTATTTTTATTTTATGACCTGGAAATTCTCACTATTAAATTGATTATCAAATATTGGTAAACATATAGAGAAATTATTAGCCCTATGAATAAAAACCAAAACCAACCCTATCTTTTTTTTCTTTCAAAATAGCTGTCACAATACGTGTAGCTCATCTGACTAAAAGGGTTACAGATGTTGTAGTACTCATAAGAGTTGTAATAACTGCTTCTTCCCTGCACTCACATGCACACCTGCACAAAGATAAACATCTACAGTCAGAAGGAATCTGCAGTTACACACTGAGATTTGGAAAACATCAATATCTGCAATACAGTCCTCTCACATATATTACAAATAACATCACACTTCTAGATTTGTTGATAATGTGCTCTCACTGGCTGCATGTTCATTACTTCAGTTTTGCCAGGACCATGGCTACCAAAATAAAGTCTTTAAGAGACACCCACATTCTTTTATCAGTCTACAACCATGCACTCCTATCTTGATATCTGAATCATAACAATACTTAAAAAAACCTTAATAAAGACAACATAGGCTTTGGGGAGAAGTGGAGCTGACTGACAGAGAAGAGGCACAGATTGGAAGAAGACTGCACACAGATAACAGGCTTTAATGAAAATTCATGGTTCATGTCTACATTATGTTCATATGATCAGTTAGACAGGAATTTGTGTGACAATCTACAGCCAGACAAAGTCTAAACAAGGAAATCAAGTGTTGCTACTTCTGGACAAAGGTGGAGGGTCAAGTTACAGTTCTCAGAGTTTGAAAAGTGACGATCTAAGTGTATCAGGTTGTCTATCATCCTGCTTGATTGTTGTTGTGTTGGAGCATTGTTTTATTCAAGACACCCAGGCCTCCTCAGATTCCAGTGGAATTATGATGTCTGGGGAAAATCTTCACTTACAGCATATACACAGCAAGCCACCTGCAAATGGGCCTGGTAGCCTAAAACCTGGACTACATATTCCTTCTTCTTTGGAGGTACTTCCCTACTCTTCCTCGCTTTTTTGCATCAAAATTTCCATGATCCAGAACAATATTCCAACTGTTGCATCATACTCTCAAACATCATAGGGAGACTTTCCATCCTGATCTTGGCTACAGGAAGCACAAACATGAAGTATTATACCTTTATTTTCCCTTTCCCTTTTCTTCCTTTCTCTACAGACAGTCAAGCTCATCCTATCCTATCCTATCCTATCCTATCCTATCCTATCCTATCCTATCCTATCCTATCCTATCCTATCCTATCCTATCCATCATATCCTTTTCTGTCTCCTTTCTAAAACCCCCACATTTTGTGAAAGTAGCTGCTATAAGTAATTACCTACAAGTGTGCAGCCTTTAACATCCTTGAAAAGTAGGATTTCCCCTCAAAATATGGGGGTACTATCCACAAAGATAATTCACAGCAAGTCTTGAAGCAAGTCAACATCATCTTTAGGACATACCTTGTTGTGCAAAAATAAATTCACAGACAATCTGATTTGTGTGAGGGTCTAAAGGAGGAAAAGGAGTGGTCTTTCCACTAAAGTTAAAAAGATTCAGAGGTCTGAATCTGAAGAAAAAGAGGTCCTGTAGGATTAAAAGCCTTATGATTTTCTAATACACGTCACTTACCCTGGGCATCCTGGGAGATTTTGAAGTGGAGCAAAGATAGGTAAGAACAGGGAAAAACTACACAAAACATTGACATCTGTTTCTTGCAGCCAGAGGGCTGAAATGCTACTAGAATAAAAATGGGGAAAAGCTGGCAGATCATATAAGAAGGAAAACTTTCTTATTTCACGCAGTAGCAGAAATTAAAGCTGGTAAAGAAATAAATTTCTTATCTGAGAAAATCTCTGAGGTGGACCTTTCAGTACTTTTTTTTTTCCATTCTCTAATGGCATTATATGCACACCTCATGGAAGCAGAATGCTCTGGCTTAGAGAAGCCCCACTGGTCTGCACATTGATGTTCATCCTAGCCTTTTCATTATAGGGCTCTCTGTGGATGTCTGTAGGAGTCAGCTGTCCCCAGTAGTAGCTGTGAAGATGCTGAGAGGTCTCTCATTACAGCTGTGTAATGAGATGTTTGAGGATGGGCTAGGAGAAGTCAGGAGAGGTCCTCCCCCATCTGGCACTGTCACCTGCACTACAGCCTTCTGCAGTAAGAACTCATGTAGCAGACAGCCTACTGTAGGTCTACCATTTGGGGATTAATACAGAATAACTCCTCTTTGAAATGCTAAAGAAAGTTGTAGGCAGTTCTTGCATCCCATATTACCTCTGTTTGTTCTAGACAGGGCTCAGCAATCCGAGAACACTCAGTTCATAGTGCTCAGCCCGATCTTTAGAAGATCTGTTGTCTGGAAAGCAAAAGTCATGATTTAGCTCTCACCGTTCTCCACTTCTTAGGAAGACATGAAGATGACCCCATTCACCTGTAGTTCAGGCTCAGGTGCCCTGTTTTGAGGATAAGAATTTAATTTATTTTACCTAGTGAACATGTCGGTGAAGCCAAGATCTGACTAACTTGTTGAGCAGCTTGTTGGATGGAGATGTGTGAGAAATTTATGAACGTGTGCAGATCCTGCACTATAAGCACTTTAAAACTCTATTAAAATCTATGGAAGTCCACCATGGGGAGAGAAAGTGCTGCTGTACAGTTGAGTACTGTGTGATAGATCTGCAACTACCATGCTATAACTTAGGCAGTCTAAATCTTTTTACGCTAAAATCTTTCTTCCCCTTTCCTCCTCTATGTATAATAATTGTCAGTTGCACAGCAGGATAACTTGGGGCCATATGAGTTTAAGGATTTTGTGTTGTCCGTGACTGACATATCCTTTCATCCTTATTTGGTGTAATGACCGCCGACATGAAAACTACTGCTTGAGCTAATCTGTCTCCCACTGGAATCAAAGGCAGTTTTTAACGCAAGGAGCTTTGTAGAATAAAGATACCTTCAAGAAAAAAATAATGCAAGTATCATGAAATTTTACAAATTCCTTTCTAGAAAGAACTGACAACTATTTACTTTTGGCAAAATACCAGCTCCACAATCTGAGGATCTGATAGTTTTCTGTCTATCACACACATAATAAAGGAGGTGGCAAACGCAAGAGAAGGGCAATGAATTCAGAATAGCCCTTCTGTGCACATGGTCTATTGTCATATTTATCCTAGAATAATCATGATGCCACGAACATTCAGAATACAAAAGCACTGTCACAAATGGCAGCTTTAGGTATTCAGTAGATTCAGCAGCAACTACTCTCTAGTAAAACTAGACAGGCTGTTGGAAACTCATCAGGAAATAGGGTTTTGGTAGCTTTGCATTGTGAAAAATGCAATTTCATTCTCATTTCTGCTTGTTTTCATTTTTAATGATTGTTTTGGTTGGCAGTTGGTTGATTTACTGGTTCAAATACCCAAAAGCATCAGTGGCTGACTGTTAAACAGAATTTGTATAATTTTGAAAATGTACAGACTGAAACCTCATTAAATCAGTAGTATCCCTTTTGAAATCCGTGTCTACTCACAATGCTAATGTAGTTGAATTAGTAATTATGCAATTGTTCAGGACTAAGGAATTACAGAGTCTGTGACTGCAAACTCATTATAAATAGTAATTGTGCATTTGATACTCTAGAAGTGCAGAAAAACTCAATTTCTTAGTACCCTTCATACAAGAATCATATATTGACTGAATGCATATTTGTGTAGAATTATTGCTTGTAAATTTATTGAGTTTAACCTTTAGCAAGGTAATTGGACCATACACAGTAGGGCATCCAAAGAAAATGCAATATTAGTGATACACTTCCCTGAAGCTACATGTTTTTTAGAAATCTAAATACAAAATAAAAACCTTAAATACATCTTTCCCTCATTCTTCTGCAACACTTATTTACTTTCTTTTTGAACCAGAGGGTGCTTGAATCAGTTGAGCTTCAATCTCTCTTTTTCACTGTTGTTCTGCTTATAGGTTTTCAGGTTTTCAATATTAGTGATGGGTAATTTGACATGGTAGAGTATCTAGAGACTTTGCAGCTGTCAGCTGCAAAGTTTGGAACAGGTTCTGCACTCTGATTCTCCATAAAGCAGAGGTGTAATGTGGCTAAACTTGAGAATAAAGGGATTCTTTCTGGAGCTCTTCAAAAATGTTTTTTTACCTGTTAGGGAGCTTGAGATTATTTTAAAGGGTTGCTCAACTATGCACTTAAGTCCAAGAAGCCAAAGACCTACCCAATATTTTATTTCTCTCAAAACCATATATCTAGAGGTTCCAGAGCCATTTTTCAAATTGTTTTAAGAATGAGGTTTAGATTCACCGTGAGGCACAACTGTTCACAGTTTCATTCAGCTTTGTTCCTAAAGAAGGAAGCAAACAGTGTGTTGTTGACTCAGCAAGTAGGTAGTTCTGGCTGAATGAATAGATTCTCATAAATTTTGCTTTCATGACACAGTACAGGTTTTGGTTTGTTTTTTTGTTTGGTTGGTTGGTTTTAGTTTCTTTGTAGTGTATAAAACAATTGTCTTTATGTGACTGCCTCCTTATAAATTTTTTTTTCCTCTGGGGGTTGAACACCACATGGTAGACAGTAATTATGCATGATCTTTATCAATAATGTAAAACAACTTCTTAGTGAAGATAGCTTAATGTCATTGGTGCGGGTTTCTGGGGTCCCCCGGGGATCCCCGAGACTGCCACGAGCAGTCCTCAGTGACAAAACACGCTTCCAAGCTCGGCCTGGATAGAGTTTGGCTTGGAGCGTGCTCTCAAACCAGCAGGGTGAAGAGATCGGAATATGAAGCAAGGCACAATTCCATGGTTTATTTCATGGAGGCATCCATTCTAGCATATTCAATGGTTAGGGTTCTTTCAGGGGTTTTTATACCTTTAGAGGGTTTTACACTTTTCACCAATAGCTAAGGGAATTCTAAATTCTAACCAATCCACGAGGGATTTTACATTGAAAGCTAGCCTATGAATACTAAAAGAAAGTGAGCCACTAATATTACAGATAGATAAAACGGGGCTAGTAAGGGGGTCTGCATTCCTTCTTGGGTTCATCATTCTACAAGCAGTTTGTTATCTTTTAAGCTATGATTTTCCAGGGGGCCTGCTCTAGGGACTTAAAAGGGTTTTCGGATTTAGGAATATCTTCTGCTCCCTCCACACCTTAAGTGTCCTAAGAGTACAAGATCATGCAGTAAAAGCACAGGGCTATGTCATTCCCTGTGACAAATCATACTCACAAAGAAAAAATCTAAAAACCTCCCAAAAATAAAAGTACAAACATTGTGAACAGAATTCAAACTTTCTCTTTCCAAAAGAAAACAAAATATAAACTTGAATTAAAACTGCAAAGTAATATATAAACTTAAATAAAGCTCTCTTAAACAATTTCCTTGCACAGTACTAAGAAATATGCAGTGCTTGTTGCATAATAATTAAATAGTGAATTGCAGTAGAAAAAAAGAATTCTATTAATGTGATATTGGATTTTGATTTTATGTGACTGGATTTCTTTAATTCCACATTGAATTAATTTAAATATCAGACCTATTAATATCTCAGACCTTTCTCTAGAACGTTGCACATAGAAAGAAATTCATCAATTGTTTTATGGCATTATGCCTGTATCTTTACCATCTGTGCACTTTTGTGAGGGCTAGGAGAGTCTGAATTGTTTATGAGGAATGTAATTCTTTGTGTATGGTCTTTATTTTTTTTTTTTTGCTAGTTGGTAACACATGATTTCTTAATAATTTAGGCCTACAGATTATTTACAAATTATCTGTAAATAAAGATTTTATAAGCATTTGATATTGAGAATTCAATAGTCAAACTCAATGCTCAGTTACTTAAATCATGTGGCATTGTTTGTGGTCTCTATATTCATATAGCAGGCAAAAAAGCAATTGCTAACAAAAACCCCAAACAAACAAACGAACAAACAAAACCCCAAAACACAAACAAGCAAAAGTACAGCTTTGCCACAATTCTGGATACCCCTTTTCCACAAGACAATAGTATTAAATGCTGTGTGTACACCAATCTATGTAGATAGGAGGGTCATTTTTTATGGTGGTAGAGAGATATGAAGGCTCAAAATTACTCTCTTCATTGTTGCAATGGTTTACTACTTCCCTAATGCATAGAGCCTTCTTCAATCCCCTTTCTTTCCTGCCTTTCTGCTACACTGTCCCATTCTCCACCGTGAGAGCAATGAGGCCAACAGCCTTCATCTCTGTTAGTACCCATATGAAAAGATGTCAAATATGCATACATAGATGCAGAACCACACACAGATCCCACTTTCAATTCCCTTCCTGAAAAGAAACAGAAAAAGGGGAAGGGAAGGGAAGGGAAGGGAAGGGAAGGGAAGGG